>PVHX01006280.1:0-102475 GCA_004024805.1 Geosciurus inauris
TTTTTTCCCCTGGGTCTCCAGCTTCTCTAATCTTCTCTCTCCATGTTCATTTTAGTGAAACATTGTTTTTGTTTTTTCTTATTTCCCAGCCACTGTGAATTGTTCAATTGACATTCAACACAAGATGCTTCACATATTGTGATGAGTGCTATTCATTTTGTTTTTCCTTTGGAGAGATTTAATCATGTATAAAAGTAAGAATATGTCATTTCAAACAAATGTGTAATGAACTAACCACTGAACCCAAAGAGGGAAAAGAAGAAAAGCTGGTTTACACATGATAGAAAATATAGCAGAGTAAAGACAATACAGCTTTGAAAAGAAACTAGAAGCTGAAAAACTGAAAGTAGTTCAAAAAGAGGCTGTGGATGATTGTAATATTTAATTATGCAAATGATTGTTAGAACCTATTGAGAACCACAGTATTTTAGATTGGAAGGGGGTCTCAGAAGGCTTGTAATACAACCTTGTTTTATGATAGAAGACTCGGATGTCCAAGAGAAGTTCAGTGTGTAATCCATTATTTGGTAGACTAATAGCAGAGTAATCCATTATTTCATAGCCGTTATTTTTACGAATCTTATTCATATTGTTGGTAGAGTAGGAAGTAGAAATCATGTCACTTGAAGCCCACTCCATTCACTGTTCTTTACTCAACCTTATATTTCTATTCCATTAAAAATGAATTTACCTGATTATTATAACACATTTCAAAAAAGAAGTATTCTAACATATTAAAACCTTGTTTGAAACACATACAAATACTCTACTCTAGAACAGTGGTCCTCAACCATGAGATTTCAGAAGGATCACCTATAGGTTTTGCAGGAGCAAACATTCCTGGGCCTGAGGTGTTACTGATGCTGCTGGTCCAAATTTTCATTAGCACTTTTACTAGCACTACTCTAGGAAACAGGCACTAGTTATACTAATCCCGCTCTTGCTAAAATGGATGAGAGAGGTCAATAATTTGCACTGAAGGAACAGCATGAACTAAATGAACCATTATCAGAGTTGGTTGATTTTAGATCTTCTATTTCCATGCCAAAAAGTCTTTTACAGTCTTCTCTCAGCTTAATAGCTCCTCCTACACTCTACTTGTTTGCAGCTGGCAAAACACCTCCTCAATATTCTCTTTTTTGTGAAGACCTCTACTGTTTTCCAGGTTGCTTTCGCAGGACTTTTTCTTATTTTCTCTTTACTTTGTATCTCTCTACTCTGGCCCTTGCTATGTTGATCTATAATTGTTGTTTTACATGCTTATTTATTTTTATTTTTGGTACTGGGGATTGAACTCAGGGGTACTCGACCATTGAGCCACATCCCCAGCCCTATTTTGTGTTTTATTAAGAGACAGGGTCTCACTGAGTTGCTCAGCACCTCACCGTTGCTGAGGCTGGCTTTGAACTGGAGATTCTACTGTCTCAGCCTCCCTAAGTGCTGGGATTACAGGCTTGAGCCACCGCGCCTGGCTTACATGCTTATTTAAACTTAAGACTTCAAAATCCTCCAGGAACTAACCTTTACTTATGCTTTCATAGTGTCTGGCATATCACCATCTTATAAATATTTGGTTGAATGCTTATAAGCATGAAGATAACTAGAGAGAAAACAAATATAAAATACCTTTAGTTGACTAATTCCCTGTGAGTGAAATTCATTGCTCTTAATTCTATCATCTCTATTTCCATTTTATTCTTGATGGATCTATAAATAAAATGCAAACAAACATTGAGAAAGTTGTAAACACGTGTTAAGTGTTAGATCATGATAAAAAAATCTTTCCTGCAAGTATTAGGTAGGAGTTCAGGAATGTCAAGATGGCAGAGATGGGGGATAAGAAAGATGCTGCTGGAGGACAAGACAGGAACACGAATCATGTCCTTGTTTAGGATAAGTCCCATTACCATGACAACTCCAGTCACAGATTTACTATTTTAAAATAACCAATAGGGGTAAAGTGGGCAGTATTCTAATTAAGATTTATAAAGTAACCAATGGGGCAAAATTGGACAATATTCTAATCAGGTATCATAAGGTAACTAATGGGAGCAAATGGGGTAAGGCCTTCAATCTGGTTCATATAGGAAAGAGAACTCCTCATAGCTTAGCATGTAAGACATTAGTTTCCAGACATTGGGGCCTTAAGCCTCTTTCTCTTAAGCTCACTCTGCTCTACTTTATGGAATGCTACTGTCGCCTTCACTTTCAATAAATCTGTACTTTGCCTGCCACTTCTGTGTGTCTTGCCCAACTCTTTGGAACACCAAGGACCTGAATGGACCCTACTGGACACCCCAGTGAGAACTCAGGTATTCAGAAATCAGCCTCTAAAAGTTTAGCATCATCAAGGATAGTACATTCATTCATTCGTGAGTCGTTTCTTTTAGAGTTCTAGTTCTTAGAATCTTTAAGTGGGAAGGAATCTTTTGAAGGACACGGAGGTCCTTTCTCTTCTAACCATATCCACAGGAGGTTAGTCTCTGAATTTGCTTGATAATATCCCTGGCAAGAACTCAGTACCTTACAGTATACCTATTTCAGTTGTAAGAATGTTAGGTTTTAGAATTTTCTTTCTTTTTAAAAATCAAATCTATGTCCTTTAGTTGTCTTTCTGGACATACATGGAATAAATATAATCCTTTCTTTTTCATATCAGTCTTTAGATTTCTAAATATAGTTGTCATGTTCTGTCTAACATATTTTCCTTAGTGAGAAGATAGAAAAAAGGAAAACCACATATTTAATCAAAAAATACCTATCAGGTATATTTATTAATTCAAATGCAATGATCTGTTTACCACTGGTGCTGTCTAGAATGTCATTCAGAAAAAATGTGTAGGAATATGCAAATCAAATTTGAGCTAAAAATACAAATGAGCATGAATGAAGCACATTCATTCAAAGAAATTTACTGATTGATTTCTACTCATCCTATTTCAATTTCCAATTTTACAGGAGTTTTTTGGTCATTGATAATATCCTTGTTTCCATATTTTTCCCTTACAGAACTGTATTTGTGTGTATGTTTGAAGTATTATCAGAAGGAAGTTTCAAATGACAAGATGCACTCCAACAGAGTCTGTTCTTAATTTTGTTTCATGGTGACACTCCCCCCAGTTCAAGACAGCAATAAACCTCCCTTCCACTTGAAGCCTCCATGTCTGATAAAAAATGGGATTGTTGAGTTTATGCAGCTGTTCATGAGCTAATTATCTGCAATCATTTCTGATTACTTAATAGGCCATGGTAGGATGTGTGTTTGCTGCTATGTTGAGTTTACACATTAGGCTTTAATGTGCTGATATGGTTAATTGTTGTGCTCACTGCTGCCTACTAATAGACCATTCCTGAAAATGAGACCATATCTCAATGGAATTTGCTTGTTTATTTTAAATAAGTAATAACTACAAACTCAGATCCTAGATCCGGTGTTTACCATTTTAAGAATACACTTTTTAATGCTGTATCATTTCTAATGCATTTAAATTATTCAAGTTTGAGAAAACGAGTTATTTAACTAATGAGTCAATAAACCTACTCAAATACATAGATTTTAACATTTTGCCTGTTCTCTTCAGTTTCCTAAATTGTTTTCTGCCATTGATAGTAAAATCAATTCTTTAAAATAGTTCCAAACAAGCTGAATGTAATACCATAATGAGAAAAATAAATGTATATTAAAGACAGACAAGTATTTATTAATATGTAAATCAACATTCTCATACTAGTGATTGGGAGTAACACAGATATATTAGTATGGAAGGTAGATATGGAATCGTGTAATGAGACCATTAATTTGTTTTGCAGTTTTGTGTTTTGTGATAGCATTTAGTCCAGAAAGCTCCTTTATAGTTTAAAAAATTCAGAAGGTTGTTCTTTTGTTGACTCTCTCTATATTTGTGTTTCTATTACTGAAAATGGATGCAAAGCACCTGTGCAGATATTTTAGGTATTCCTTTTCATCTTTCCCTTTCTGTTCACAAGATCTATTTTTTGGTCTTGTCATCACTTTTTCGTGCCTTCATGTCTTTTTACCATTATGTCTTCCCTCCCTTACAGCTTTTCTATTAGACAAGTCAATACTATTCAAATAATGGATAGGTATTTAATAAATAGATATCCTAGATTTCTTTCTGCAACTTCTAGGAACAACAGGGCTCTTTCATTCTCTGCAGTTCCCCAGGCAGTCTCTGCTATGTCTCTCTTAGCATTGTTTTCACTTTTTTTTTTGAATAGATTTCAATGAACAGGTCCCATGGGTTTACTTGAGTCCATCACTGGGTGATACGGTGTAATGTGATCCTACAATTTGCTTCTCTGGTAACATTATATACTGTTTCCATACACTTAGAGCCATAAGTTACAATGAAAGAAATACTGAGAGAATGAAATTAGAATAATTTTATTTGATGATGATTTATACTCATTTTTCCAACATATGACTTCTATCTAAAATGCACTATGTGCCTAGATTATGCTAAAGCTTTGGCTCTCTCAAGTTTTCACAAAGGGCTTCTTCTTTTTTCAGTTTTTATGTTTTCTGTTCTTTTTCATGTTTTCAATTTGATGTCTCACTAAAACTGTAACACTCCATCATCTTTTGCCTAATGGCTGCTTTTTCAAAGTTCCAGACTCTCTATTCCCCAAACACATGTACTTCCTCATTCTCCCACATTTTCATATTGCTTCTCTCAATAGTTCCTGCTCTAGTGGAGTTTAAGTATGTCTAAGATTTTTTTTTTTTTCTTTTTAATTCATGGCTGTTTCTTCCCTAAAACATTCCACAAGGGTTGGGCACAGTAGTGCTTACCTGTAATCCTGGCAACCCAGTAGGCTGAGGCAGGAAGATTGCAAGCTAGAGGCCAGCCTCAGCAACTTAAGGCCCTCAGCACATAGGGACATCCTATCTCAAACTAAAAAATAAAGCTCAGTGGTTGAGCGTGCCTGAGTTCCATTCATAGTATCACAACAACAAAAAACAAACACCTTACAAAATTAAAACATTCCATGCAAAGAGTTGTGATAGACCATAGTAGTGGTACTAGCACTAATAATCTAATTCAAACACTTTAACTGCGAGAGATTGTAATAGACCCTTTACATGGATATTATACTTGGTCCTCAAAATTGTTCTGTGAAATTTGCACGATTTTTATCACTATCTAACAGATGATATGACTAAGATTAAGTACACGTTTTAGTCAGCTTTTTCACTACTGTGACTAAAAGACCCAACTAGAACAATTGTAGAGGAGAAAAAATTTATTTAAGGGCTGACAATTTCAGAGGTCTTAGATCATAGAAGGCCGGCCCTATTCTTTAGGGCTCGAGGTGAGGGTGAACATCATGGCGGGAGAGTGTGGTGGAGAGAGCGGCTCACATGATGATCAGGAAGCAGAGAGACTCTACTCTGCAGATACAAAATATATACCCTATAGCCACGCCCCCAAATAATCACTTCCTCCAGCCACACCCCACCTGCCTCCAGCTGCCCATTAATCCCATCAGAGATTAGTTCATTGATTAGGTTGAGGCTATAACCCCATCATTTGTCCTCCAAACTTTTTTGCATTGTCTCACAGGTGAGCTTTAGGGGGCACCACAATAGGCAAACTTTGTAAAATATTGAGTTCAAGGTCATATGGTCAAGGTCTAGTTAATGGCTGGCTGTGTGGATCTTTGAAACAGCAGTCTGACTTCAGAATTCTTATCTTAGGGTCTGAGCAATTAACCACTATGCATACCATCTCCCACAATACTAGCAGAGTAGTTTCCCTTTTCATTTGTTCAAATGGCCCTGTGTTTGCATCATTAGTTTAGTGTGTGTCCCAGTGTGCATTGGCTTGCTTATCTGCCAATGGGCTCCTTAAGGGAAGAGAGTGATTTATTTATTTTTATAGCCTCAGAAAACAGAACTGGCCCATCTTAGGAACTCCATTTATAGCCATGAAATGGGAATTGATTCTTTCTTTACACATTTATCTCCCGGTATTTTCCTTCACATACCCTATGATATAGCTAAATAGGACTGTTTACTATTCCCCACACATCGCCCATGCTGCTGCTCTCAGATATCTTTGCTTATGCTGTGCTTACTGCCTGAAATGCCCTTCTGCATATGCAAATCTTCACCAAGGTGAAATTCCAATGGCTGTCTTTCCTGAAACTCTTCTAGTTTATGGGTTAGATATGCTTTTGTTCCTGTATCCTTTAGCACTTTGTTTATAGTGCTATTATCCATTATCATTTCAAATGTTTTTGTAAGATCTTTTTACAAAAGTACTTTCACTGAATTTTTCACATAGTAGGTGCTCAACAGAGATCAACTAATTAAAAACTTATTTAAACCATTTGTTTTCATACAAAATGAAAGGTTCAAATTTATGGCATTGTGAGGAATAACTATATTTATCTAAACATGTTAGTAGCGTAGACATAAGGCGGCATTATGTCCATATCTTGCTTTTCAGTGAATGTACACCCTTTGCTCTGATTTCGACTTGTCCATTTGTAAGCAAGGTTAAAAATATTCAGTAGACTGACATATTAAACCTTTATCTGTTACTGAAGTCAACAAATGTTTACCAAGTTTTTACTGTGTAAGACATAATACTTGGTGGGATTATGTAAAGAATAAATTAAATATAATGTTTTTAGGAAAAGAGCATTAAGAAATACAAATAGGATAACTAGTAGATTATAGCAACCATAGGTAGACTATGGTATAAGCCACAAAAAAGATATAAAGTGCTACAAAGACATCCAAAGAAAAAAGTTTTCATTTTTTGGAAAAATAACTAGAACATTTGCTTTTTTATTTCCTATGCCAATTTTGCTAATATTGGTAATCTATGACAGAAATTCTTTGCTTGGCCAAACTTTAGTCAGGCTTCTGAATCTTTTCATAGGTCCAAATATATATATATATATATTTTTTTAGCAAAAAACTGCAAAGTCAGTTTAGTTAGAACTCTTATCCTTTGTATCTGATCATTTTTGCCATACTCCACCATCTTTCTCCTTCAATCCCCCCACCCCGTGATGTTTGATCACCCTGCCCAGACTTCATTAAGAATCCTGTTAAACAGTTTTAGCAAGAATCCTTACCCTTGATGTTTCTTCTTAGTACTATTTTCTGTTCACTTTTTCCTGCACTTTTTTCTGTTCACTTTTCCCTGTGGGGGTCACTTTAGATCTACAACTGTAGCAGTACTTTAAGAATTTGAAATTGACTCAATTCTATAAGTTAAGCAATAAATGTTAAAAGATTAGAAAAATATAAATTAACTTCTCTTTTAAACATATACAAGCAACTTCTGCTCTTAAATGTTACTTTTATCAACTAATAACTTTCCATAAAAACACACCTAAAGTTATACAGGCATTTGGCATTGGTTCCAGTCCCTGTTGTGTCTCTTGGTTCCATTGTTTTTGGGTCAATGAGAAACTTAATGTTTGTTGAACAGAATAAGACATTCTTTTTCATAAAAAGGATGTCAAATCTTACATTTTGTTTAAAAAACCAAGAAATTATTATTATTATTATTACTTATTTTTTAGTTATACACGGACACAGTGTCTTTATTTACTTTTATGTGGTGCTGAGGATCAAACCCAGTGCCTCACATGTGTGAGGCAACCGCTTTGCCACTGAGCCACAACCTCAGCCCAACACAAGAAATTATTTTAATCATTTTAATAGATACTGATAATTCCTGATAAAAGTTTTCATTACATAGTATCTTATTATTTCACTGTGCTCCATAGTCCTATCTTAAAAAATAAAGGCTTCCTCAAAGAAGTTTCAAGAGACCAAGAGCCTACTAAAGATAACTTTATTGTGATTATTACATGCATTAAATATACATTATAAATGGAATATGCTGCCCATATGATAAAAGAGTACATTCATTAAGATAAAAGGAAAAAAAAAGCCACAGAATAGGATGATACACATTAAGAAAAAAACTCTACTCAAATACTGCAGTTACTTAATTTACATATACCACAAGTATTTTACAATCTTTCTCATTAAATCAAGGGGTGCAAACATTACAAAAAGTTTGAAAGGATGAAGTGCTAGATATTTTACAGAAAGAGCAAATTTCAGCATCCTGGAATAATTTTTATTCCTGGTCCATTTTCTGCCCACTGGAAAAAATTGCACTGTTTTTCTTTCTCAAAAGGACACACAAAAAAATTCCTTCCATTATTAGGTCCAATCTTCAACACTGTTCTCATGATGGAGCGCCTGCCATGGTGGCAGAATGGGAAGGACAAATCTGCCCACTGGGGAAACAAAAAAAAAAAACAACCCCAAAACCAGGAGTATAAACCTTATGTTCAAGTTACCATGATGTACAGACTAAGCCAAGGCTCATTTGATTGGTGTTATATTGGCTTCACTTCTATTGGTATTAATTTGATTGTAAAACACACATAAACCATTACTTGTTGCCCTTAAATAAAGTTTATATCCTGTAAGAAACATCTCTTACACGTATTTGAATCACACAAAAAATGGTCTTCATTCTCAGCTAAAGGTTTCTAAATATATGAAGATACAGAAATCCCTTCCTTTTATTAAGAATAATTGAAAACTACTAGAATGTTGTGATAAAGTAATCACCAATGTTCCTCTATAGTTTAAGTTAAAATTACAAGATAAAATATTTATCATAACACTAATGCTAACTTTCCTTAGTCTCTTAGGAAAAGAAAGACTCCAGTAGGAATATATCTAGACCAAATTAGGCAGATTCCATTGTATTATTCTTATTCTTATTTGGGCCTCAGGAGAAGCATGAAGGAGTCTTATATTACTGCTAATGATATTATTATTTATTGCTAACAATTTTTTTAATTATAGCTATAAAAGCTTCTTGAGGAGGAAATCGATGGATTTAGGAGGATAGAGTCATATTCTGTTCAGTGGTATAAAATCACTATCAAATTTTCTCTGGGAAATTCTTAAGAAGGAATCACATTGAAGATAGATATTTTATCTCTCAATAAGCCCAACTAGAAAATTTTTGCTCCAGCACTGAAACAGGTCAGTATTTTCATTTTTTCAGTTATGCATCAGATCAAGTGTAGCTTGGAAAAGCGTGTGCCTTTAAATTTTAGATTCATACTATGCCTGTGATTCACATACTAAGAGGAATGCAGAAAGTGAGACTGACTGAATAGACTCCAGATTATTGTCTCCTATCTCAGATTCATTTTCAGGGACACACTCATAGACTGGAAAGTCACAAGAAATATAGCAAAATTATTTCAGTGTCATCATCTTCCCCTACCCTTGGTCAAGCTTGTGTGATGGGATTTACCAAGGTTATTGTAAATTCCAGGCATGTACATTGTTTTTCTCATGTACCTCTATCCAATGAAAGCAAAAGTTTTGATAAGTTAGGAAGAGGAAATTCTTGTCTTGGATTATTAACCACGTGAGTACTACCAGTACTTGTTAGTCAATATCTTTCCATCTTTGTGAACCAAAGGCAATATTTTTACATTTGTGATTACAAATATGATATACTCTTGATAGTCTAATAGCTATAATCTCACTATTATTTTGCTAAACCTCTTTGAATTTTAAATTATTCAACATTTGAGTTTTACATTGAATACTAATATGGCTAAAATATAATGGTAAAACTGAAAGAGCATCGATATTTGTTACATTTTAATAACCAAAATTCAATGACACCATAGTAAGCTTGATAAGTCTTATACCTACTTCAAAAAATCCACATTGTGTTTCTCCAGGCAGAGGACAAGCGTAAAACTGTCTCCCCTTGTTTGCTCCATCCTTCCTCACAACTCGGAGAATGCAGCAGCGGTTGTGTTTACTGCATCGAGGGCCGCCAGCATTTAAGGTACAAGGACCAGCTGTCATATTTGTTTGGTGTTCACTGTAATGACAGGTCATGAAATAACCACAGCAAAATAGTAGTAAGGGAATTATTCACTCCACTTTACCTGTACCTGTTAGAACTCTGCTTATATGAAGAAATTATATCAAAAAGTAGGCCACTATAAACTTTAGATAACTGCACAAACTATTGCCTTTTAATTTTTTCTAAGGTACTTCTAATTCACTTTTCAAGCTACCTATGTACCTAAAGCACAGAATTTAAATTTCTGAAGAATAAAGACAGCTGAATTGTTGTGTATCCATTACATCAAATTTTAAGTTTTCTTTCTCATATTCTTCTTTTACCCAGTATTCAGTGTGGACACTTTTATTTCCTCTAAAATATTCTCATGTCTAGCTGGCCCTTGCCCCATAAAGCAAGCAGAGTCACAATCTTCTCTAATTATTTTCTCATTGGTAGGAACTCTCATCAAGGGCTCTGACAAGGCCAAAGAGACACTCTCTCTACTGTCCACTTTAAAGACAATTTTATATTCTTTTCTTTGATCAGGGCTACTATAATAGTTGCAATCATATTCTAGCAAGAAACAGCCTACCTAGAAGAGCGGAAATGTGTATTTTGTGAAGCTAGTAGGGAAGCTTTATCTCCCCCACAATTAGAATCAAGTGTATTTGGAGGTCATTTCTGTATTCACTGAACAAAGCTAAAGAGTTGACCTTGTACTCTAGATGTATAAGCAGAATTCTCTCTCTAAAAAAGAGCTTTGCTATTTTTAATTTTTTTTGTTTTGCATATTTTGTCATGCCTTTATAATAGGCTTTTAATAAGCCAGTTGAAAAGAAAAAATGTTCTCATTGATAACCAGGGGTTGGGGGTAGCTCAGCAGTGGAGTAGGTACTTGGCATGTGCAAAGCCTTAGGTTTAGTCCTAGCATCCAAAACAAAATAACCCAACAAAACAAAACCAAAAGTCTCTCTCCTCTTTATATATCTATGTTTTTTAACTTTTAAAGGATAAACAGTGCATCATTTCTTATTTTGGGAGAAATTTCTAAAGAAAAAAATACCATTCTTAAATAATTTTTAAAAAACCAGAGTTTTCTTTGTTACTTGTTTCCTAACATGCATTTTTCAGATACTTGTTTCTACAACAGTGCTTCAAGGCATCCTAATTGAAATGTTCAGTGAATATAATCTTTTGTTTGTGATAAAATTTGCTTAAACTCACTTTTAAAACAGATGCTTAAATATATTGCTTTATAAATGTTTGCTGGGATGGACTTACTAGACATTCTGAGAGCAGTTTTTGAAGGTGTTCCTGTGGCAGTCATTTGTAAACTGAAAGTAACTGTGGGCAATGCTAAGCAAACTATTATAATTAGATATTTAACCAGTCACTATTTTGCTGGCATATTTTCCAGAGTAGGGTTGTGGCTCATATTTGAGATGAGTAATATCAAATTAGAAATAGCAAATCTGAGTTCAATCTCCAGGAATGAAAGAAATAACAGCAACAAAAAACAAAGCTGAGAGGTAATGAGCTTTTTTTTTTCATAACCTTCCATTTGACCAAGTGCCTCCAAAAGAGGTGACATTAAAATTTTAACACGAAGAGAGAGTGAATATCTAGATAGTTGTAAGAGAAGTCAAGAGATTTAAAAATTGAAGTGATTTCATAAAGTGTTTTCTTAATTTCAAGAAAAACAAGATTATTAGCAATGAGTGAAATGATGCTTATTAAAAATATACACACATAAAACAGTTTTATATATAATTTTAAAGGTGGACATCTTTGCTAACAGTTAATTTAACATTTTCTAATCTATTTGCTTCAACCTGGAGATCTCCCAGGGTTCCACATTCTCAATGACAGGCTGAGATTGTTTACCCTTGGAGCTTTTCTGAGGAGAGGAGCAAAGGTGGAAGGTAGCAATGAGGAGGAAAGACGAGCCTCAATGTCTTCCCTTTGGTTCATTTCTGTCTTCCATTTTGTTTCCTCCTTGTATCAAGTTAAGGGAAAAACTAGTCATATGCTATCCTAACCTTGGTACTCGGAGTATGTTTCACTGCCCAGAAACATCAGCCTCACTTGGAGCTCCTTAGACACACAGAATTAACTGCCCCTACTCCAGAACCCTATGGAATCAGAATCTGCATGTTAACAAGTTTCCCAGGTGATTCATATGCACATTAAGTTTCAAGTGCATTAATGTAACTAAGATCCTGGATGCCACCTGCGGTCACAATCACATGGGCTCTAAATATGTACAGCTAATCTTAATTGTATGATAGAAAACATTATCCAGGATAATTAAATATTCTGCTTAATTGAGGACATTCTTGGTTCCTCTTTGCTTCAAGCATTATTTTAAAACTTTCTAAAATGTAGCTAAGCATTTTCATAGGTAAATTTAGCACAGGGAATAGTTGATTTTGATGATCAGGTCTATCATTTTGAATATGGACTTCTAAATGGCATAATAGATCAAGAGTTGGCAAACCGTTTTGGGCAACGCATTTTAGGTTTGTGGGTCTTGTGTTCTCTGTTAAAACTACTCAGTTTTGTTAAAATTCATTTGTTAATGTAAAAGTCATTTAAATTTAAGGTTACATTAATGTTTTTTGAATCCTTAATTCATTATAATAAAGATGCTGTTTGAAATTTGAAATTAATCAGTGAAACTGAATGTAGATTTTGTAATCTGAGATTATTTCAAGGATTAAAACAAATAGAAGATAAGTAAATGGCTTATTTTGAATGGTCCAGGTGATTCTTCAATCCTTAGGGAGGGAAAAGTTCAAAGGGTGACCTGGAATCTAGAACCAGGTGCTAATGCTAGCACCAGTGACTAGAGGCAGACCTTCCACACCCCTGATGGCAGTGAGAAAATGCTAATGATTTGGATGGTGTCATTTCACTCTTCTACCTGATCCTTTGCCATCAATTCAGGAAAAATTTCAACCCAGAACATATAATATCTTTGGAAATTTATCATTGTGTTTTGCTCTCTATTTACAATAATTGGATCAAAGATTTAAAATTGTTTCTAGTAGTTATTCTTAACTGCTTAAAAATTGGCCAATTATCTAATTTATAATCCAGTAGCTGGATAACATTCAAGTATGTTTAAAGACTGATCCAAAAATATGCCTCGTCAACATGGCATGTATAGTACAGTGATGAGATCAGTAATTAAGGAAACAAAAGTCAAATTAATTACCCTGTAATTATTAACAAAAATTTTAACTTGCTATAAATTCTGAGTGGACCACCTGCTTTAATAGTATTATGTTGTGAGCTTTTGCTGGGTGTCTTGTCCACAAGATGAACACTGTAGCTGCCAGACAAGGAGAAAAATGAAATAAATGACAGTAATTTGCAATTTATTCCTTGTAAAGTAGCTGGGTGCAGAAGGGCTGCTGGGTGAATTTATTTCATCACTTGACATTTATTCTGCTAGTTGATCTTGATTGATTGTGGAGTCTCAGTCCTGGTGTTCTTATATTCAATATGTTCACAGGGTTGCAGTGTTTCTAAGTAATGCTGTGCACTGTGATTAATCATATAATTCTATTACTAACGGCTTATGAAGAAATCATTTAAATTTAAGGTTACATTAATGTTTTTTTAAATCTGATTCATTAACTAAATTGCCTGAGATTTTTTTAAAAAGCACTAAGGAAATAAAAATATGCCAAGATATTTCATCTGGGTACAACAAATGACACAATATTTTAAGATGATCACTTCTACTTCTTTCCACTTAAGTCACAGAACAGAAAAGCTGTTCCAAAATGATTTTCTCCCACAGGAGAGCTTCCCAATTCAGACATTCTTAACTAATTCCTCCATAATTTCTATCATGAGGCACTAATAAGGGTTAAAGTGGAAGGATTTTCTATTTATCCAGCCAGTTAAAAATTTGGCCACTATAGCTTAATTCCATGAGTATCATGGACAGAAGTTAAAAAATCAGGTATCATATTATGAATGAAAGTATTCTGAAAAGTAAATCAAGAATAAATCATTGGGATTAGTGATATAAATTTAAAGTTGTGATAGGAAACTTGAACTGAATGCATGTATTGAGCAAAAGCTGTGTCAGAACTGTTATGAAATAAGCTTTAAGAATTCCCAGAGGATGCCGGGCGTGGTGGCACGTGCCTGTAATCCCAGCACTTTGGGAGGTTGAGGTAGGAGAATCACGAGTTCAAAGCCAGCCTCAGCAATGGTGAGGAGCTAAGCAACTCATTGAGACCCTGTCTCTATATAAAACACAAAACAGGGCTGGGGATGTGGCTCAATGGTCCAGTACCCCTGAGTTCAATCCCGGGTACCAACAAAAAAGAATTCCCAGAGTTTGGTCTAGGAGTATCACTTATCCACTGCCCAGAGAAGGAAATTTTCCTATTAGCAAAGCATAGCAATCTTAGGAAAAGGTAGCAGTCAGAATTCAACCCAAATTTACTTTAGATTCCACTCAAAATAACACTATCTCCCATTGCATGGGAAGATCCTGCATTCACAAGTTATACTCTTTATTTTAAAATTCTGGATATATGGCACCTGCTTTTTGACGAAAAAGTAGCAGTTTGGAAAAAAAAATTGTGGGAAAATCTCTCTTTGATGGAGGTATAATATCATATTGTGGTGGGGTTAGGAAGCCCAAATAAAGGGAGGAAATGAGGTGGGGGAAGGAGGGCCAACAGAACATTGGCCCAGTATCAAGGAGCTGCCACTATTGAAAGAGATGACACTGTTATTCAAGTTTCTGCATCTTGGTTAACAGCAATTGACGTTTTCTGGAAATGGAACTGGTAGTCTCATAAAACATATCTAATCAGGTAGTATTTATAAATTGCAATTACAATTTTCATTTCAGATACAAAAATAGCATGAATACTTTCTGGGACTTTTTGGATGAAATAGAGAACACCATCCTACATAGATGAGTGAGATACAACTATATTATTTAACAGAAACATCACCAAAGGTATCTCAGATTTCTCTTTTTAAAATAGAGACCACTTACTAAACTTTTACAAAAGGTTCTCTTCCAGGGCTACTTTTCATTGGAGGGAAATTTAGCGGGTCTTCAACTTATGATGGTTGTACTTAGAATTTTTCAACTTTATCATGGTGTGAAAGCAATGGGCTCTCAGGAGAAGCTATACTTCAAATTTTGAATTTTGATCTTTTCCTGGACTAGTGATATGTAGCACGATAATTTCTTTTGATGCTGGACATCAGTAAGCCACAACTCCCAGTCAGCTACACAACCGCAAGGGGAAACAACAAATACCCATAACTACATTTTGACTTAAGACATTTTCCACTTATGCTAGGGGTAGCAGGATGTAACTCACTGTAAGTTGAGGAGTATTCTATATGGAAAAAAAAAAAGCTAAAAAGGGGTTATTGATAACTGGTATGATTATTGGCAACTTAAGCATTTTTCTTTATACTGTCAATATTTTCTGAATATTCTGTATTGAGCATGTACACGGTTATAATAAAAAAACCCCAACTTTTTATAGGTGTAGGAAATTTGTTTATTTCCTTTCCTTCTCTAGCATTATAAACTAGAGAACAAAATCAGGCAAATTACTACAATGATTTTTCAGTGTTTGATTTATGTTACCAAAATCAATTCAACTTTCTTAGCAATGGATGATTTTTCTGCCTTCTTAAAACTTAATGCAGTACAAATACCTCAAAGATCTCAAAAATACCTTAAACAAAGCAGAATTCAAATATCTTAAAGACCAAAGTTAGAAACATCATACCTGTTAGAAAATCCAGGGTTGCCACTTTTGAGATCTGGTTCTGAGTGGTGGGTTGTTTTCAATTTTTTATGTGCTGGACTAAATAATTCAGACTGAGAACAGACCAAAGGTGATATGTTTACTTTGTTAGACAGTTGAGTTATGTAGTTTGTTCTCTCCTTGGTGGGGTGCTGTGTATCACTAAGACAAACGTTTGTAGGAAGAGTGTTTTGAAATTCCCCATCTAGGATCTGGTTTTGGCTTTTTTTTCTTTCCAAAGTACTGGATTTATTGCTAAAATCAGTTAAGACAAGGGTTGTAGTTCCAAATACAGTTTTCCTGTTGATCTTCACTTCTGTATGTGTGTTCCCAAAGCTATTACAAGGATACTTCATTAAGTTGCTAAAGGCAATAGTATTTTCTTCATTCTTGAGCATTGAATCTGAAAGGAGAGAGAAGTAATTCTGCAATATTCCTAAAAAATATAATATATTGACTATTTGCAACATCTTTTTTATTTGATTAGAAAATTTAGTTCAGTGAACTACTATGTAGAACTAATAATGCAAAGTTAGCTTGGGCAAGTTACAATCATTTTTCTGGTTAGGAAGTGAAGTTTTATTTAAAATACAAAATATTAACAACCTATAGGGACCAAGAGATGGGGTTAACAAAGATTTTTATTGGCAGTGTATTATATTTAAACATTTAAAGATTATATAGCTCACAGTTTTGTTAGTATTAGGCAAAGCATTAGGCAGTAGTAATTAAGAGAAGTTGTCTCATAAAGCTTTAGGTCAATAGTTAGAAACCTTTGTAGTATGGACTACCAGTAATGTTTCTGTGAATGACAAGACCAAGTAAAAGGCTTATTTAGAATAAGTAAAGATGAATTACACAGACTTAAAATTCATCAAATGTTTTATTTGATGAATTATACAGATTCCAAAATATCCTGGAATTTTGGAATCTGTACTGTATTCTAAACTGTAGTTAGGATATATGTCTTTCATACTCAGAAAAAATTAACACAAAAACAGTGAGACTTGTAAAAGCATTTGAGAATGTTGAAATAAATGTACAAATCTAAGATTGGATTTCTGAGGGTGCTTTGCTGAATGATACTGAAGGAGAGATGGAAATAGGAGGTGCAGTCCCTTCAGCTATTAGCAAAGCTGTGCAAGGGTGATGCCCGCCTCACAGGCCCAGGGAACAAAACACAATATGACAGCTAACACAATGTAGAGGTCTGTAAGTCAAGAATGAACTTTCTCATCTCTAATTGAAAGAAAGAAATAACACTTTGAGAACACAATGGAAGCTGCATCAATGAGATGGTTCTTAATCACAGGTTTCCTCTGAGGTTTTACATTCTCTGAACACATGAAATTGTGAGCTATAAAGAGTTATTCTGAAGGATTTCAATGAAATCAGTACAATTGTCTGGGTAAAGATTTTAATAACAAGGGTAGGAAGGATAAAGAAGAGAAAAAATTCAGCATTTTTCTATTCCACCTGCAAAGATATTCTTACAGAAATCGTCCCTTTCAATTTATGAAACACTTGGACTGAATAACAAACTCGAAAGTTGCTGAAATCTGCATAAAACAAAGCTTTATTGAATAATTCATTAGAAACAGTAGAGAACAGATGTGATCATCTCAGTTTTTTGAGATACAAAAGCACATACTGTTTTAGCACAAGCATGTTTTCTCTCCCTATAAAAAATATTCAACAGAATATTGGAATGGTTTACATGCAGAGAATGGCAATTCCTTTAAACCTTTGAGAAAGAAAGTATTTTACTTAGTGATGGAATATCAAGATGAATCAAGATATGACCTGACTTTGTATCACTGACCCTTTTGGAAATGCAATGAACTCAAAATCAAAATTTGGTCTTACCAATGGGCCTTGAGGTCAGGCAAGCATCACATGCCTTAGCAGAGGGCTTATTTATTAGTGTACAGACCAAACATGTCCATTGCTCTTCAGACTTCTGAGCCACCAAGTCAATAAGATGATCCCTCCTGCTAGATGTCCAACTGACCACAGTATTTCTTGTTGGCAGTTTGCTGTACAAATTTAAAAATTAATTATTAACATTATCATTGTCTTATTCTTATAATTCTGGGTATTTCAGAATCAATTATAAAAGTATGAATATCCCAATTCTTACATAGCTTAGAAGTCATAACAGAGTTAGACGTCATAACTACATCTTGAGCTCTGCTGATTGCCATTTAAGTCAGAAATGAAAGTTTTAATTTAGAGCCAAAGAGCTGTTTTTTGAACTAATAGGAAGTATTTCAAATATTTTAAATAATACTTTTCAATGCAAAACTAAAACGTTATTCAAATAAATCAGAGAAAGAAACATTAGGCAGAAATCAGAGCACTAAACATTCAGTGAGAAATTTTACATTACCTCATGTACCCTGAAAATTCTAGAAACTCTAGAATTTCTTTATGGTATTTGCTAAGCAATATATTGGTTAGTTGATCTATAATGAAAAGAGATATTTATCTTTGTGTTATTTTTCTTCACATAAAACTATTTTATATCTTCTACCTAATTATTATATTAGTATACAAGCAATAAAAGCAACTCTGATTTTTCTGACCACAAATTTAAATCATGATTTTCTAACTGGAATTCTTCATTGACAATTTAAATAACAATAAATGTTGTTATATAAAATGCCTTTTTACAGCTCTGATACAGTCCCACTCTCAAATGCACAGGTGTAGGTCTATAGAGCATGTGGTTAAGCAACCACAGCAGTATCATGGATTTTTCTCATTATTCCAAGCATTAGTATTGAAAACTCTCTTCCAGATAAAGGCTATGTATCTTAAATTTCAGAACATGAGTTCTTTGACTTTCCAAGGTGACCTTGATTTCTGTTAACATTTTTCTCCTTATATACAATTATACCAGTTTTTAAATTCAGGGTTGTCTGGTAAAATAATAAATAGCATGAGAAAATCTGAAAGTAAGATACATCTCATTATGATTCTTTTATCTTTACTTACCTTGACTTTCATTGCATTTCCAAAAGAGTCAGTGATACAAAGTCAGGTACAGTCACTTAGTATTTCGTACTCCTATGGAATACTAGACCTACAGAATTTGCTTACCTGACCTTATCCCTACCCTCTACTAATTTACACTGAAAGACAGTATGTATGTTGCATTGGTTCATCATTAAATGAACACAATTTTAATGCCTTCCGATTTTCAGTGTGCTCTCACCAGTTTTCATGTAGAAGTATTTGGAAGTTCTCTTGCTTGTACTGCCCCATTTCTTAATCACCCACTATTAAATTCATTCCAATCTCTACTTGAATATGTAGCACAAATCTCAAATTTACATGTGATAATAGGTTGAATAATGGCCTTTTAATGATATAAGGTCATAATCCCAGGAAACTATAAACTGTTACTTTGTAAAGAAAAAGAGCCTTTGCAGATGCAATTGAGGATCTTGACTGAGGGAGATTACCTGCATGGTTCCTTAACCCATTCACAAATATCATTATGAGAGGCAGAGGGAGATGATTTGATTTACATAGGAGAGATGGTACTGTAGAAATAGGCCGAAAATGTCCTGTTGCAACCACAGTCAAGGACCTTGGGCAGCCACCAAGAAGTCGATTCTCCTCTTGAATCTTTAGAGGGAGTACAGCCCAGCCACACATTATCATTGACCCAGTGATGCTGCTGTTGAGCTTCTGGCATGCAGAGCTTGAGCAAATAAATTTTTGTTGCTTTAATTCACTAAATTTGTGGTAATCTAGCACAGCAGCCACAAAAAACTAGTACAAACAAAATTCATGATCCTCCAATCTGCAACTCTACTTTGTCTCTCAGTAAATGGCGTGAGCATGCCCTAGTTGATCAGGCCCCAAACCTAGAAATCATCCTTAATACTTCTTTACTTTACATTCCACATTCAACCCATCAGCAAATCCTACAGTCTGCTGCAGAATCAAATTTACCATAAAGGTAATGAAGCTTATCCTTTCACGGCTTGGTGGGCGGTTCTCTACAGACCAGAGTGGGGAACAGGGAGAATGGAACCAGTAACTCTAACTGCATGCTGGAGGCCAAGATTCTACCAGTGGTGGTAATCCTGGGGTTGGTTCTAGATGAGGCTTATGTGTTGCCAGTGTCACCTCACATCTGTTCATCATCTAGGGACAATGTGCCCTGGTCACCTCAAGGAACAGGTAGATTCTATCTTTTTCCTTGAGTACTAGGATCTGAATAGGAAATGCTGCTTTACTCCTTGGGCCATCATCACCCAGTCTGCAAGGTCTCAACCCATCTACCACTCTAGTGCTCTACCCTTAACCCCAAAACAGCAGGGTAGAGAGGGAAATCTGAGGTAGTAGAGGAAGAAAAAAGGGCTGAGGTTCTCAAAGTAAGGTCCTCAGGCAAGCAGCAATGGCACCACATGGCAAGTCAGACATACAGATTTTGGGGCCCCTCTGCAGACCTACTGAATCGGAAATTGTGGGGATGGCCCAGCAACCTGTATTTTGACAAGGACTCAAGGAGATGCTGATGCACTTTCAAGTTTGGGAACCACAACTCCAACACTTTCCTTTCAGAAAAGAAACAGTGTTTGAGGAATATATTATAAGAAACATTAGAGATATATTATTTTCAATAACTAACTGTGGGATAAAAGACAGTTTTCTAATTCATTGATATAAAAAATGCATTATTGGTGGTCATGTGACAGAGCAATCAAGGAGTCTGTAGCTCAAACATGGAAGAATGCAATTACATGCTGAGTCAGGCAGTGAAGGAATGATACTCTCTTATTTTTCTGATGTTTCTGGTGTTTAAAAATTGTAATCTGAGGTGACTTCTTATTCTAAATATTCACATGAGGACCTAGCTTCCCCCCCACCCCACCCGTGCTGGGGAATATACCTGGGCCTTAGGTATGCTAGTCAAGTATTCTACTACTGAGCTATATCCTTAGTACTGGACCTAACTCCATTCGTAATTTTTATTCTTTTCATGGAGTAGTCCCCCTAAACTGTGTAAGTTTTAAGCCTTCCTCAAATTTCAACAATATCTTAAATACAATCACTTTTTACCAGCAATCTTCACCACCTGCACTGTTGTTGAAAGCTCCAGATGCTGCTGCTTCATTCTAACAACACGGCAGTCACTTTTTCAGAGTGGCCTGAGTGATTCTCATAGAACACAAGTCAGTTCATACTGCTGCTCTGCTTGAGGCCTTCCAATAGTTTCCCAGCTCAGTCAGTCAACACTTTTCAAGTTAGTGATATTCTAAAATCTAAATGAGTTATTTCATGTCTATTTAAAACCTTCCAAAGACTTCATGTTATACTCAAAATGAAATGAAAATTTATTTCCATGCCCAAGCAGGCTATGCATGCTCTCTGGTCTGTGTCTTATTCCTTCTGCTTTGGTCAATCACCCTTGCCTTCTTTCTCTTCGTTGAATGAGTAAGAGGTTTCTTGATTTCTAGGCTACCTTCTTTGAAAACTTTTAGCCATGACCTCTAATCCTTCTGTGGGCCCATAAGACGATCTTCCTGGATACTCCACTGTTACTTCACATATACAACACTCACTATATCTTTACCATTATATCCCAACTTTCTTGGACCCATAAAGTACAAATTTCTATGATTTGATTCTGCAATTTTCTGCATTATTCTACACATCAATCTGTCACGATTTTTGTTGACTTTTTAAAGTGTTTAAGTACGGTGATATTTCCAGTGTTTTGATCCTAGGGCTAGTAACCATCTCTTGTCCTTTACTCTGCAGTGGCTTCTTCATTTCCCATCTTTTTCATTTCCCGTGTTAACTACATGCTACACTCAATTAAAAGTCATTAATCCCATTAACCATTCCCAGAACTACTAATGATTCCTACTATTTGGTCTTATCCTACCTGTAAAACTAGCTTTCAATAGAGCCTTCAAAGGCTTGGCCTTCAATGTTTGGCTGATATTTTTTACTTTATGAGATCTTCCAATCTCTCTGTATGTATAAACATCAAACATCTCTAAACTCATAGCATTTCATGTACTGGTAATTTTGGTTCATAATCCTGCTATTAGCATCTGCTCTATACTGTTAATCTTTCTCTTGGCCTTGCCAAGGCACACTCACTGTATTATCTTCTACTAGGTTGAGGGTGCCTTGGCAAAAAGGAAATATTCAGATTTTATTTGGATTAGCAGATAATGACTCTGAATTGCTACTAATTCCAGGAGACCAAAAACATTACTGTGGGCCACCAGTGAGGTCAAGGTTTAGTCCATTTCATCTTATACCCAGTTCTGGAATGTATAATTATACTCAGCAAAGGGCAAAAGCACTATACATATGTTTACTAAGTAGTCTGTTGTTTAATCAATAAGACAAATTCTGAAAAAAGATCCTGCTTAAATTTTATGACATATTTCTAAATAAAGCAGACTTCTGAAGATAGCTGCATTTTCCCTAATTATTGACTGGGATACTCATTTTACAAATTAGATTGTACCCAAGGGCTGGATATTATCACCCAAGTTAGAGGATTTCTACCTGAATTGAGAAATGATCCATAAATCAGCTTTGGCTCCTTCTGGTTCTTTGATGACATCATTTATTATTTTCTTCCAAAGGTTCAAGTATTTTTAAATTATGTACTCTTAAGAATAGCTTGATAAGCTGGGCGCGGTGGCACACGCCTGTAATCCCAGCACTTTGGGAGGCTGAGACAGGAGAATTGCAAGTTCAAAGCCAGCCTCAGCAAAGGCAAGGCACTAAGCAACTCAGTGAGACCCTGTCTCTACATAAAACATAAAAATAGGGCTGGAGATGTGGCTCAGTGGTCGAGTACCCCTGAGTTCAATCCTGGTACCCCCTCCCCCCAAAAAAAGAACAGCTTGATCGATACTTAGTTATGTTCTATGATTACTAACTTTATAGTTAAATAACTGAGGCAAATAACTGTATCCCTTTAAATGAGGTTTCTTACCGTATGTCAACTTGTTGAGGGTTTTCTTTTTGACATCGAGGACAGAAATATGTCATTCTGTTATTCTCCCCCAAGCGACACACAGTTATTTTGCAGTGGCACTGACCACAATTAGGACGCCTGTAAACTTTGCAGTGTTTAGAGATACCGGATCCTGCTTTACAGCACTAACATAAAGAAAGAAAAGTTAAAAGAAAAATAAATATATGTTTAATGTTAAACAGTGTTTCTAAGGAGTCAAAGATAAATTCTTTAGTCATCTCTGAAAACAATATGTTAAAAATTTACATATATTTGAACATAGTTCCATATAATCTTTACTTTCATCTAAGGAAAAGGTATTGACAAGTTTCAGTAATGTTTGTCAAATAAGATTTGTGTGAAATAACCAAATCATTTTAACTTATTAGTATTCAGAATTGTTCTTTGCCTAGCTTTATCCTCTTATCTAAATGAGACATAAAAGTTTTATATATTAAAATATCTTCTATGATTTTGAGGCTTTTTTAAAATTGAACATAATTATGTGGTTAGAAGAAAAAGACTAGATTAGTTTTAAATCTGATTACTTTTGGAACACAGAAGCTGCTCACTCAGTTACAACCACCAAAAACCTTATTTCTAGGGGACAAAATTTAACAAGTGTGTTTTTTTGTTTTAACCTTAGAGACTCACTGGAAAACAAAATTCACATACCATCCTAGCAGATACTATGTTCCATTTTGGAATAAATACTATTTCAAAAGATATTTTGCTATTTTCTGTGAAGGTTTTATGCTATTCATATACATTTAAAACTCTTACAAAAAGAATATTTTGGATTTACATTTGTGTGAAAAATTAAAAGCCCAGAAATAAGGTTCACCATGAGCTGAAAATTGTACAAACAATATATATTAATTTAAACAAAGTACTGAAAATACTCAATTTAAAATCTGGGCAGAAAGTGGGCTGTTTTAAAATAGCCCTAGTTACTCAAAGCATATATGTACAGCAAAAGGTTCATTAACACTTTAAGTCAATTAATGAAGAATACTACAATACTTTCTTTTCTAAATATAGTAAAAATAAGAAATATAGGAAATGACTGGCAGAAAAACAGACTTATTTAAAACACATTTAAAAGATAAAATACATTCATTGAATTCTTTGTATGCATATATTTAAGTTTTAAAATTTACAGGTTAGAAAGTACTTATTTCGTTCCTGGAATATTTTTTATGGGAGAAAGAGAAACATTATCCCATTTTACAGATAAAGAAACCACACTTAAGTTTCATTTACCCAAAGTAATCTCTTTTTATACATTGTTTCATATATCCAAATGTAGAATTAGAGTCTATGACAGATGCTAGCATAGCTGCTCTCCACTTAGTAGAATTCAATATAATCATGGTTAGACAAGTTTGGAATGACCTATGACCTAGAATTTCAAAATATTAATTATGCTCATAAAATGTCCTTCTCCCTTTTTGTATCTCTATACTCTTACCACTAGGTGGCTACATATAGCCTTAGCATTTTTAATGCAATCAAAAGGGAAACCATTGACATTTTACATAGCTGAAAGTTTCAGCTCTTACCCTGTAAAAGAAAATGCTGAAATTACGTATCATCTTCACAAGGTGATGGGTCTGTTGATCTGTTAACTGACAAACCTTAAAATGGAAAAATAACTGAATGAAATTTTATAATGTATTCACTACTGTAAAAAAAAATCCACTTCCAGTTCTTTGAAAGAGAACTATAAATAGACTTAAAATATATGTGTATCTTATAGAACTCTGTTTATTATATATCTTTTTGGTGTTATTATCTAAAATGTAGCTTTATTTTTACTTGATAGTGGTACTGATTTTTTTAAAAAAGTTATCCCTATATGTTTTAATTCTAAATTCAAGTATTTATTGAATGTTCTGTATCATACATCTTTAAAGTCCTAACATTGTCTATTAACTACTTGAAAAACCTTGCTGGATTTGAAAAAGTGAAAATTAAAAATAAAGAAAACAGAAAGAAAGGAGGAGGAAAATTAGGCATAGAAGTAGATGACCATAAAGGTCACAACAGATTTTTAAAAAGATATTGATTTATATACATGCATTAATACCTAAGTACTCGTTGATACATGGAAGAACTCAGACAGACCTTACTGGATAATTTTTTTGTGACAAAGTGGCATAAATCTCAGTGCTACCAATGCAGAATTTTCATTTGGCACATGTGCTTTCAATGGCAATTCCAAAAGAAATTACTCTTGTTGTAGGTGTCTGAATACATATATGCACATGAAAATGATTTATCAGTGATTATAAAAATGAAAATTATCTAATCAACATAATCTTCCAAAAGTATTATAAATATTCTTTTTAATTTAAAATTTATACATTTTAAAAACCTTTACTCCTTACCATATCTTATATACATATCAAGACAAACCTTGGAATGCTAATGTTTACTATTTCAATAATTGTGTCTATACTTTTAGGAGGCTAATAACTAAATTTCAGAAATGTCAGTAGTTTTTAAACCTCCAGGTATTATGAGTAAATGAACTTTCACTAAGTAAATGGCTGGCTGGATGTACAAATAAATTCTCAAGTTCATCATGTTACCCTCTTTCTTAACATTTTCCACTGAGATCTATGTGATTTAAAATAGCTCCTTCTTAAAATTTTTTCATTATTGCAACATTGAATTAATTTGTTCCCAGTGTCAAAAAACAGAACTTAATATAAAATTATTACTACCTGGTTTATTTTAAAATTTAATTCCTACTGATTTGGATTTTACCAAACCATCTAGAAAATACGTAAAACAAAAAGGGTGTCTTTGGATTTACATAAAAATAATTTAGTTAACAGAATTAATTATTATGTAAAAATAAATTAGGGGCTAGGGCTTGTGGCTCAGTGGTAGACTGCTTGCCTAGCATGTGTGAGGCCCTGGGTTTGATTCTCAGCACCACATATAAATAAAATAAAGGTCCATCGACAACTAAGAAAAAATTAAAAAAAAAAAGTTAATAGAAATAATTTAGTTAACAGTATTAAAAATAATTTAAATAGTAACAGAACTGGATAAAGTCCTAATGCAGAATTTTTCTTTGGAAACTTAAAACACACACATTCTAATCCCTGACCTCTCACAACCTTGCTCTATTGACCACCATCCTCTTTTCTATGATCTTAGCACTTCTCTCTACCAGTTCTTTTTTCCCCCCCAATTTAGAAATAGGTTCAAATCTCTCCAGATAAATAAAAACAAAAACTAAATACATTTCTATCCTGGTATTCCCCTCTAGCAGTCTAATATTTTTCTCTTCATGTTAACCTAAGTTATTGGAAGGGACAAGAATTCTATATTTTGTTTCCATTTACTCACTGATCACTCATTCCTTAGTTCCTCTCATCTGAATTTCATTCTTATCGTTCTACTGAAACTACATTTTCTATCATCACCAACTGCTATAAATAGGAATACATGAGTGTTTGTTGAATATGTGTTTAATATGCCAGATAGAAAAAGAAAGTCATGGGCTTAATTCACTCATACATCCTACAAACATCACTTTAAGCCCATCATATGTCAGCCACTGTATTCAGGATGCATGGATACATCCCTGAGTAAAGCAGACTTGTCCTAATCAGAGATTGCATTCTGGTTAGTAGGAGGCAGATTTGTTGAACAATAAATGTAATAAATAAATATATTGTGTTTGAGAGTTATACATGGTACAGAGAAAATAAAAAGCAAAGCAAGTTAAGGCAGATGGAGAGTGTGAAGCAGAAGGGGATGCACACTGCAGTTTCAATGAGTTTGCACAGAGAAGTTGACATGAGCCAAGTCTTGAAGGACACCTGAAGTCTGAGGAGAATGTGTTACTTTAACACAAATGTAAGTGTTCCACACTGGTCCTTTAATAGTATTTAAAAAGCAAAGTGATTTTAAAAATACTTAAAATTTACTTTAGCAGCTGGATGGAGACCACTGTCAAAGAGTGCTTCATTTTTGATGATGTTCCCTACCCCGGGCAACACTTTCTGATCCAGTAACACATCACATAGCATACGACCTTTCTGTTTTTTAACTTCACTTTCTGCTCTTGAGAAACTAAATTTAGGTGAACATATGTCTAATTCTTCCATCATTCTTATTTTCTGTTGGCTTTCCATTGAGTTCCTATAGAAAGGAATAAAAAATACATTAATTGTTAAAACTGGCTTACAATTTTACAGTGTCATTTAAAAATGAGCTGTGATATAAACACTTTATGATAATCATGGCACAAGAGTTATTTGGGTGAACAATGAAGATCCTAACAAATTATTCTATTTGAAGGCTTCTTTACAGGAGGTTTCATCAAATATAAACTATTTAGAAACACAGTTGATGTCCAAAAGCAAACTGCAAATCTAAGCTCCATAGTTTTGCAACAAAGTATTTTTATTTTATTTTTTACCTGAATTCTACAGATGAGTCAAAGAAACAAATCAAATCTTTGGTGAGCTGCACTTCAAAAACAGGAGAAACTCCATTTTTACTTTTACACTCAAATGGATTAATCATGATGGAGCCTTTCATTCCAAAATGAATCCTGAAACAAAGTCAAACCCATCTTTAAATAGAAGTATATCATGTATCAAACTTTTTCCCTTTACTTCTTCTTCTTTTTTTTTTTTTGGATTAAAGGAAAATAAATGTTAGTCATCATGGACACTTAAAGGGCAAAATATTGTTACTAATATTATGTATTTTTTCTTATAGCTTTGTATTCTTATAAAGCTAGAAGATGTGACAGTGTTTCAACCCACACATAAGTTCCTAGAGAATAACAAGTCCCCAAAAATAAACCCAAGAAAACACAGCCCGCATTCTTCTGATCAGATGAAATATTTTCTATTCATAGAACAGTCTAGCATCTCTCGGTATTTTCTGATTCAAAGGCTTGAGATAAAGCTAAATTTAAAATGCCAATAGTTTGTGTTTATAAATTCTACAAAGCCACTAACACTCAAATTCCCTATTTCCAGCCACAGTGGATTGGAAATGTTTACTTACTGCAAAATAAGATCTACAGTTTAAGATATTTTTCTTTCCCACTGCCTTGGGCTGAGCAATGAAACAATTTCTTGCAAAATCTTATGTATAGAAAAGAGAAAGAACAACAGAAAGAAGAAAGCAACAGGGGTGAGGGAGGGGGTAACACAAGTCAAAATGCTATTGTCTTCAATTCTTTTCATTTTTTTTTACCTTTACATGTATTGGCAAGACGGGATTTATAAATATTTACGGTTAACTTTAAAGTTACAATGCAGTGATGAAAAATTCATAACCTTTCAGATTTTATAGGATTGATTAGCATGTCCAGTAAAATAAAAAAAAAAAGAAGTAGTTTTGTGAGGCCTCTGATGATGAAGATCAAAAATGATTCTCCAGATGAAATACTGTGTTCTGCCTTTCAAATCCATCTTCTTGTAGTTTTGTTGAGTTAATAAATATGGTTCTTTTGGCAGCAATTGTTACTGCTGTGTGCTTCTAATTCCAAAGCACCATGTTATAGTATTGTACAAGGTTAACCAGTCTAACTTTAAAAATGTGGGTTTTAAACTCTGTGTGCCCTACTATCAATCATAAAAGCATTTTACATGCCCCATAGTTCTTGACAGGAAAAATGTGTGCCTGTAAGTACTCCATAATTTAGCTTATGGAGGTTCAGCCCCAGTGAAAGGTGTGCAACTGTCATGCCCAGAAGCCATCATATCTAAAATCTTTTCAGCTGCATGCCTCATAAAGCGGATTCTAAATCACTTTCCATAATGAAACCACATCCACATCAAAAATCTCAAAGGTTACGACCCAATTCAAATGTAGGAAAAGCCTCAACAAGAACTGTAAATATAGTAAATGCGCCTTTTTCTTGTAAACCCATTCAATTTGGGGGAAAATGTGCATGAAAATAACTATTTTATCTTATATTTTTATTTTATTAAATAGCCAAATATTATAATAATGGGGCCCTTATAACGAATTTTCTGTTTAGTGTTGTGTTCAGTACCTTTTATCTTAAACTAAGAATATATCATGGGAAATTTCAAGACATAGTAAATATTTATATTGTTTTAACTGATATATTGGTTTTTATAGACCAGCCACATATTGAGAATGACATTTTTAAGTTTCATTTGATTTTTCTGTATTTACTATATTTAATTAACCTAGTTAAGGAAAATATTCCCAGATACTCATTTCTACATCCCACCCAAATGGTTACAGACCATTCACTCTGCATAGTGTAACTCTGCCAACTGCAGTTGTCTGGCCCAAGGGTGAGTGTTGGGCCAAACCTGAACTGGTCTCTAGCCCTTCCTCTGATCCTGTGCCTTTGATACAATTAAGTAATGGGCCCTTGTCTTAAGCTGGATTCATCATATCCAAGCTAGATTCATCAGTTCTCTTGATAAATGTATGGATTTTAGACACACAGGAATCAGTTTCTTCTAAGCATTGGAAAAGCAACTATGGGAGCTGTCTGTGGGAAATGTTTCCATGTGAGAATGGGTCCCAGAGAAGCCAAGGAAGACCTGTCTGCAGAAAGGAAGGCTATAACAGATTTTAGTAAGGAACAGACTCAAGAAATAGAGTCCTAATAGCTTTCAGTCTCTGCTTCTAGTTCTCCCTCAACCCACCTGTATTATCTTCAGGTTTCATAAGATATCCTATACTCTTAGAATAAGTAATTATTGAACTTGTTTTAGTTGTACTTTTGTCATTTGCAGTCAGAGTTGTAACAAAAATTAAGCCCAAACTAAAACTGAAATGATAGTAAGAAAATCCTTGTAGTTAGAAATAGCCTCCTAAAACAAATTAATAAATAAGCCCTGATCCTATTTTAAACATTATACCCATTTAGGCTATCATTACCAGAATAGTCTGAACATTATGAAGTACACAAAATAGCATAGACAACAGCACTGTTGCAGTTTATGTCAGTGATGATCACACACTACAAATAAGGCAATTGTTTAGGAAAATTATCAAGTGATTGGAAGTGTCCTAAAGATAATAAAGAATGTAAAGTAGTTAAACACATACAACCTGTGGTAAACATTCAAAGAAAGAGGTTGTAAAAAGATAGGGTTTTAACCATATGAAGATGAAAAAAGTGAGTTTTACTTTTATTTGTGATACAGAAATGAACATAGCTCCACCCAAGCATGGCAGTTTGGAATCCCTGAGTCCCAGAAGAGAGTATGCACTCATGGCATTGATTGCTGAGATGGGCAAGTGGAGGAAGAGTCATCAGGGCAGTAGACCTGAAAGAGCTACCTTTTGTGGCATGGCACATGTTTTTATGAAGCTCTGTCTGCTTCTTGAAAACTCCTCTAATACAAAGCAAGTCTTAAAGAGTCTTAAGCTGCTGTAGCAAAAGAAGTAGAAAAAGTATTCAGGAAATCTCTCCAGCTCATGTAATCAATTTTACATGGATTAACAAGCTTCAGCCGTCTGCAAGGGGGCAGGGTAGGAAACTCCTGCAACCTGGCCCAGGCAAAGATGGTTCCCTGGTGAGGGTGAAGGGGAAGCAAAAGCCATCTGTCCTTAGGGGAGAGACAGGAACTCAGCTTTGGTACAGAATCTTCCAATTATTGAAGAGAAATCTGTTCCCACTGAGAAAAAGGTAGGAAATCCCAGGACCCAAGAACACCCATAGAGGTAAAGTAGAGTTTATAAGGAGAGGGACAGTAACTACCAGAAAACTACAACCCTTACATCCACATGCACAGGACCTGCCCAAGACTTAAGTTCATCCAGAAGAAATAAAAACCTCCATGGTTGCAACCATGAGCCTCTCTCTGAGTAACAATCAACAGTGGTCTACCACTAAGGAAGTGCAAGGGTAGAGAGACTCCTTATGTGACATGAATATGCAGGATCTGTTGAGAGCTAAGAGCAGAGTGGAAACACAGAGAACCTACACACTGAGCAGCAGAAGCAGCTGGAGCTTTGAAGTCCTTGGTGAACTACAGGAGGCAACTACAGCTCACCAAAACCCAAGTCAAGCTCAACCAACTACTTATAAGATCCACTCAGTTCTCCAAACTAATGACCTGACAGAAGAGGCATTCTGGGATTCAGTTTCTCCTAGAAGTGATTTCTGGGACTTAGCTCTTATTTTTCTGTACATTATGTCTAGGATTCAAAGAATACATATAAGACAAACTGCATGCACAGACTGAAAAATCCAATATCAAGAGATAACACAGTCAATTGAAATAGATTAAAAAATGTCTCAAATGTAGAACTACGAGACAAGTAGTGAAAGAGTAACATTAAATTAAAATTAAGATATTCATTATAGTCAATTCTATTTTACCTATCAATCATTAATATATTAATGATTAATATGAGATAATCAAGTACAAAGGTACATGAAGAGATGGGAAATTCCTATCAGAAATAATTCCTTCAACAAGCAGATCATCAGACTTCACAAAGCAGAGGAAAACACACGAACCTGAAAATAGAGGAACAGAAATTATCCAAAAGAGACTTGTATGCTTTAGACATGAAAAGTATCCTTACTGTTTACTCCCAAGTTTCCTATTAGCAGTGTCCTTTCCTTTTTGTGGATTCAAATTCGACCAGTGACTATATTCTTTGTGTGTCAGGTTTCCTTTTACTTTTCTGTGTTGCAGTCTGCTGGTGCTGGATTCTCTTAGCTTTTTTTTTTTTTTTTTTTTTTGGCAGGAGGGTGGTGGTCTGTTTGGAAATTTTTATTGTACCTTTATTCTTTTTTTTTTAATTTTTTAATTTTTTGGTTGTAGGTGGACAGAATATCTTTATTTTTTTATTTTTATGTGGTGCTGAGGATTGAACCCAGTGCCTCACGCGTGCTAGGCGAGCACGCTACCACTGCGCCACAACCCCAGTCCCTGTACCTTTATTCTTAATAGATATTTTCAGTGGGCTTAGAATTCTCAGGTGAGAGGCTTATTGTCTATTCGGCAATTTAAAGAGGTTGTTCTTCTGTCTTGTGGAGTTTCTGATGAGAAGTCTGATGTATTTTTTAACTTTGTTCCTTTGTATATGATGTTTATTTTTATCTGGTTGCTTTATCAGGATTTCTCTTCATCTTTGGTTTTTATCATGTTGGTTGGGTATATGTGAGAGAAATTTGTTTTCATGTGAAGTTCTTGAGATTCTTGAGTCCAGGATTGAAGAAGGAAAATTTCTGGCCACTGAACTCTTCAAAAGATGTCTTCTGCCCTATGTTTTCTTTCTTTTGAGATTCTAGTTAAAAGTAGGTTAGACCATTTGACCTTGTTCCACATCTCCATTAATTCTGTACAATTCTTGGTCATTACTTCTTTAATTCTAATGTTCTCTTCCTGGGCCTCCAAATACATTAGAATACTTAATACTGTATCAATATTAGATCTACAGAAACTCTTTAAGAAAATCAGGAGGGGAAAATTCCCAATTCATTTGGAGACCAGCATTATCATAATGCCAAATTTAGACAAAGACACTGAAAAGAAAATAAATCCATAGGCCAGTATCACTCATGAAGATGACTGCAAAAATCCTCAATAAAATAAATCCAGCAACATATAAAAAGGATAATATAGCATAAAAAAGTAGAACGTGTCCTGGGAATGCAAGTCTTATTTAAAATTGAAAACTCAATCATAATAATTCAACATATGTTATGGTTTGGATGTGAAGTATTCACCAAAAGCTCACGTGTGAAACAGTGCAAAAAGGTTAGAGAAGAAATGATTGGGTTACAGCCTTAATCAGTGAATTAATCCCTAACGGGATTACCTGAGTGGTAACCAAAGGCAGGTGGGGTGCGGCTGGAGGAAGTGGTTCATTGGGGATGTGGATATGGGGTATATATTTTGTATCTACAGAGTGGAGATACTCTGCTTGCTTATCACCATGTGAGCTGCTTCTCTCTACCATGCTCTTCTGCCATAATATTCAGCCTCATCTTGAGCCCTGAGGAATGGAGCCTGTTGTCTGCAGATTGAAACCTCTGAAACTGTGAAACCTCAAATAAAATGTTTTCCTCCTCTAAAATTGTTCTGGTCAGATCTTTTAGTCACAGCAGTGAAAAAGCTGAGAAAAACACCATATAAATAAATAAGAACAGCAATGTAGTGATCACAATAGATGCAGAAAAAATACTTGAAAAAATGTAATGTTCACTCATGATTTAAATTCTCAACAAAGCAGAAATAAAAGGAAACTTTTCCAATCTAATAAAGAACATCCATAAAAAGATAAAGCTAAAATCACAGAGAATAGGCAAAGTGTACAAGTGGCACACAGAAGGTGTTTATTACCCTAAAGTATATAATTTAGTTTAGAACCTTTATCACACTTCAGTCTTTCCTAAAAAGTTATTTAACAGATCACAAAAACCATATCTAAGCTGTAAAACCCTTTTACAATTAGTTTATGGTAGGTCTCATAAAGACATTTTAGCAAACCAGGAATTGTATCATCTCTTGCATATCAAATTAGAGGTTCATACCATTTAAACTCCAATAAACTACAAAAGTGATTAAGTATAAAGCTCTTCTAAAATGGCAAAGCCTACAAAATATTTCTGATATAAGCTTTCAATTTGAGTATGTATGCTAAATTATAATTAATCATATAAATCACAAAATTACAAAAGTATTTTGAAGAGATATTCATTAAAAATATATCTTATAAAACAATAAGTCCAAAATTTAACAGCTTTGTCCATTTTGATTGAAAAATAACAGCTTGCAGAGTAGGGGGGGTGGGTTCTGGGTGCATAGACATATATATGTTCACTGTATGGGCAATATATGTGCCCAAAGTCAATAAAGCTTACATTTGGTAGTGGGATCCTGAATGCATTATTGTATACTTACTTTTTCAGCTTGTTCTAGTATTTATGTTTAAAATAAAAAAACTGAAAATGATTTTTTGCCTTGCTTTAGCTGAAGAGTTACTGTTCAAAAATAGTACAGTTGGGTGGGTGGCGTACGCCTGTAATCCCAGATGCCTGAGAAGTTGAGGCAAGAGGATCGCAAGTTCAAAGCCAGACTCAGCAACAGCGAGGAACTAAGGAACTCAATGAGACTGTCTCTAAATAAAATACAAAATAGGGCTGAGGATGTGCCTCAGTGGTTGAATGCCCCTGAGTTCAATCTCTGGTACCCACTCCTCCAAAAAGAAATAGTATAGATACTACTAACACCACAACTGTGCTCATAAAATAAATGTATATTAAATAATTTTTAGTATTCTACAGCACTATTATGAGTACTTAGGTACATCATTTGGTAACAGAGGTAATCACACTCTCATCTGTATTTTTCTATCTTAGAGTGGACTGCACCTGTGTTCTACTTTATAAACAAATGATCCCAAAGGATTCACAGCCTGCCCTGTGAAATACACATTGTCTTATGACTAAAATCCATGGGCAATTTTGATTATGTAAAGCTTGGGATTAAGGGAAAACTGTAAGAAAACTTTTAGCATGTTTCCTGCTACATGCTCTCTAAAATGCAGACCAGTGTTGTGGGTAGAAAATAAGTAATAAATGAACACTAAATTTCTATGTTAGGCTCACAGACCTCAGCCTCACAAAAGGATCACATTTATTTGAGTCATTCATTCCCCTAAGAAGCATAGGTTGAGAGCATGTTTTTTTGAACTTATGTTACATTGTGAAAGGGAATACAGTTGATTTTAAGTTGTTGAGTTTAGATTCCAACAGCTGATCTGCCGCTGACCTTGAATTGTTACACAAATAGCTGTTAAGCCTGCAGGAAACAGGATGGAAGCCATTGCATTTTCTTCCTATCCACATTTGGAGATAGGTACTCTCCGGGGATGGTACTCATTCATGCAGTTTGAGGAAGTGATTGCCCTTGTTTGGAACTTCATGGAAAAGTTACTGACAGCTCAGCACTGAGAAATGATTCCTTCCTTATCAGTCTGGTGGAGAACACTTGATAAAGCCTCCTTCTCATCTTACAGAAATAAATCTGCACCTAACATCAGAGAATCAATAACGTATCAATGTTTTCAACTATGGTACATGGATTCCATTGTGTCCTACTCTGTCCAGAGCTAAAGGTTTTCAATCACATCAGTCTACAACAGCAGTAATGTAACCTGCAATATATCATTACTGCATGAACTAGTAGGTATATGCTGATGTTATCAATCCCGGACTAAGAAAAACTATGAAGTGACAATGTTGTCCAAGGACAGCAGCTGCTGACAATGAAGAGAGAACACCTCAAAGGAAAAGCAATTACACAAACCTGAAGTACTCTAAATATGTGGTAGATGAGATGCAATAAATAACAATCATAGATAGAGTCATGCCATCTCTTTGTAAGCTTTATTCACCTTCAGTTAAAAGCACAGGGTCTAGTAACAACTCTTTTCTTTAAAGAAGGTGATAACAGTTCAATACCTTAAAAAAAAACTGAAAAGGATTCAAGGAAGCAGGACCCACCTTTATAGTTTGCAATAGCTTAGGCTAAATTCAGAAAAGACAGACTTAGACTCAATAGACATATTAACTCAAAGACCTTTTTCGTTTTCCTGCAAAAATTAAGTAGGTGACCATGCATTGCCATTACATAAATTTTGACACATTTTATCTTTAAGTTAATCTAGTAGTAGATTGCTTATCCTTCTTTGCCAACATACTAGCCATGAATTTCCATAAAAACTCTGAAACCAATAGAGAACCTGTTATTTCTGAGAAAGTTTTTGAATACAATAACTTCCTAAGTTCTGTTGAAGGCTTCAGAGAAAGAAGGAAGACCAAAAAATATAAAAAAAAATCTAGTGATACATTTAAGCCAAAGTAGGGCCTGTCATAAATATAAAGTAACTGATGCTACGGAATGCAATGAACATTTGATGACAAGAGGGGAGACTAGCCGTGCAGGGAATCTGGAGAATAGCAAGAGATGTGCTGCTCTAATGCATCTTGGGAAGCCTTGATATCCTATCAGGTTTTTTTAAAGAGAAATAAATTGACTAGCCTCCAAGTAATGATGACATCACAATTTATTCTTCTTCTGCTTATTGCTTTCCAAGATAGCATCTCAACCTCTTATATTAGAGCTCTCTTAAACACAGAGTACTTTCTACACGATTAAATGTGACAACTGGCAAACTGTAAGAAAAGCCTTCTACACATCTTTAAATACAGAGTGATAAGATGTATTGTACAGGTTTATCTTACCGTAAAGCTTTTGGGCCAAAGTACATAAAGAGCTCCTTCCCCAAAGTTTCCACACCACTGTAAACATATCCATTAAACAGTCGCAAGAAGTTCTGTCTGGAATCTTTATTATTATACAGTGCAGCAGCCTAGGAGAAAATATACACATAAATGCACACACGTGTACGAACTCTAAACAAAATTATCATTAAATTTTTAAATGTATTTATATTACTTCATGCCCAGGTGCATTCCAATGAGAAGAATAAGCTCCAACAAGTCAAGTAATGTAATCAGCTGTTTACATACATTTTGTCAAATTACTATGCAATCATTTAAAAAGAGATGGCCAAAAACATTAAATGAAAAACAGTAACTGGCAGACAATCAAAGTGAGCTTCTTCCAGGATCATATAGCTGTGTGTATATGAAAATAAAGCACAGGAAAACAATGTAAATGTTTTAAAACCAGCAAGTGGAATATAGAGTCTTGTATTTCCAGAAGGACAGCCAAATTCCCAGAAAGTGTATTCAGATAAACACTGCCAAAATGATGTAAAATACGAAAACAAAGTATTTTTAATAGCACTGATGAATTTTGAAGCAAGTAAGGAATCATAAGGAGCTGAAAATGAAGTAAAAGTAGGAGAGAACCTTGAGAGGAAGATAAGCAGAGCCCTGAAGCCAGCTTTCCAATACAGGCATTTATTAGTCCTAAGGAACAAGACAGCTTCAATGTCCACAGCCTTGTGCCACAGGTCTCCTGAGAAGGGTAATGTAATTCAAGACCTGTCCCACTTTAACTACAATGTCAAAAAATGAAAGAAAAATAAATTCACTTTCCCTTTTCCCCATCAGTTTTGCAAACCAAACAATATGTTATTAGAGTTATAATATATGTACTGAATACTATAATAGAACCAAGGAAATTATAAACATAAAAATAAAATATAGGTTCTTCTATGGAGGAAGAACAGGAATGGGATTTAGCTTAGATATTGGTCATGTTCTTAGTAGGACATTATGTATACTAATGTTCTGTATGTCATTTGTAACAGTTTAGCTATGTTTTATAAACATTTAATTTTCATTTGAAATTTAAAACTTATAAATGTATAGCTACTACACAAAAATTGGTTCATGTAAATATATCCATATATTAACTCTTTATTCAAGGAAATCCTCATCCCTAACTTCTTTATCCTTTTTCTCAATGGACCTAAGGATCCTGAAGATTCTAAATGAAATCTTGGTAGGTAGGAAGGGGTAGGGGCAATGTCAAGAAGGTAATTATAAAACAGCTCTGGATAGAGAGCCTAGAAGGAAGTCATGACTATTCCTTAGCTTAAGATGGAATGATACTGCTCAGGAATTCTCAGACTTCTGGTTTACAAACATCTGTTATTCTACATGATTGAGGTGATATATCCACTCTGTCCCTTATTTTACTAGGTCAGCTCTTGCTAAAAAAAAGATAAGATTGTAGTGTTTAATTCAGAGAGATAACAGGAAGATATTAATTTATTTATTTAAAGATTGAGAGTAGACATTATTTTTCCACTAACCTACTCAGGATTATAATGGTGACAACCAATGCCAGAATTTTTCAACTGCCTAAAGTTCGGGGAACTTTAAAGGGCAGAACTTTGTATCCCTCCTTTGCATAAGTACTGGAGAATGAATTACAGGTTTAAAATGGCCAGTAAATATGCAGGAGTAATTAAAAGTGGCAGCCTTCCATTTTTGCACAAATCACAAGAATCTGTGGGGGAGTCTAGCATATCCTCAGAACTTCTGCCTGATTTCTCTTTCTCTCATGAACCTGAGAGCCCATCAATGAATATCAAGCACTGGTGAGGCAGGCTGAGTATTTGGTGAGGGAAAACATATTTCCACATCTGCCTTGCTTCTATAAATGAACCTGTTAGAGCCCTGACTTGAGAAGCAACAAGAGTCACGATGCTTTTCTGCCTCACAAGGGTCTTGAAGCCACTTAACACACACTTCAAGCCAAGTATAGATTACAATAGCAGGTTTCAAGGTAGGTTTCCATGACAACCAATTAGCATGTACAAAGTTCTTATAAAACTAAACAGGACACTTAAAATAATGATATACAGATCTATCATAAGTAAACTTTGTCTTGGTATAGATTGTTTCACATTTTTGGGACTTTTGATTTAAGGTCTTACCATCATCTTACACACTGGTTTGCGAATTAATGGCTCATAATCTTGTTTTTCTACCACTTTAATGTCAGCAATCTCTTAGCCTCCCCCAATATTATTCATTACAAACTGGTTTGAATCATGCCCTTCAGCTTCCATCAGGGCTCCCAGCAAAGACTGTGAGATGAATTTTACTGTGTTTAGAAGATACAGCCACAAACACACACACACACTCATACATGTCTTTCCCTAGTCCTTGATTAGAAGGGAATTAGCTACTACTTCCATCAATGTGCTTTATTCTCCTTTAGTCTTTTAGTTTTCTAATTCACATCACAAGTTCAACATCTATCCCAAATCTGATTGGCCAATTAAAAAGTCCTCTTTCAGCTGCCTACATCACTATCCAGCCCTATACCTGACTGCCCCACTTCCCTTCCTCCCAAGATGGGAAACCACATGACTAGGTTGCTCTGAATCCTTGTTGGCTTCCTGCTCAGACCTTCTTTCCTCTATTCAGTTCTGATTTTACCATGTTTTAGGATGACTCTTGGTAAAGAGACAGATAAGGTACCCTTGAAATAAACAGTGCTGTCACAATACCTACTAAAACAGTAAATCAATAAATGAGTCCCAACTGTCTCATTGCTAATTAACAGCTTTGACAAGAATGGACATCATTTAATAAAATCTCTAGAAGCCAATAGCTCTAACAGTTCATGTTCACTTGACTGTGTCTATAACACAGACATTCTCTGACCACAATCTTTGCCATTAAAAATGGACCACAGCCAAGTGTGGTAGCACATGCCTGTAATCCGAGCAACTTGGGAGGCTGAGGCAGGAGGATCACAAGTTCAAGCCCAGCCTAAGCAACTTAGCATGACCCTGTCTCAAAAGTAAAAATAAAAAGGACAGAAATATAGTTTTCAGTGGTATAGCATCCCTGGGTCAAGCCCTAGAAAAATCAAGAAACAAACAAAACCATTCATGGCCATTTAATTGGATTAATTCATTTTAGAAAAATTTATTGATTTTCTACTGTGTGTAAGGTTTTGTTCTTGAAGTTGAGGATGTCAATAAACAATTAAATTCATCTTATCCTTAGGGAGGTTATCTTCTCATAGGGGAAGAGAAGGCACTAAACCTAAGAACATGGTATGTCAAAACATCCAGATGAGAAAGAGATCAAGATTGAGGAGGGGAAAAAGGTAGTAGTTTGGAAGGGGCATCACAATTTCATTGGGAAATTGGCATTTGAGCAAGTTTTACATGAGCTGAGAGAAAAAGGCATAATTCTAGCTAAAGAAATGGTAGTGCAAAGGCTCTGGTATGCTGTGGGCCAGTGTGGCCATAGCACAGACAGCAAGAGCAATATTAGGGATTTGATTTATGGGTTATGAACTCCTATGGGTTCTTGGGTTCTCTACCAGAACCAGATAAAGCCACATTGGCACAGGAACAATGCTTTTTATTTTTATGCAGGGAGATCAATCTCAGGCTGGCTCAAATGAAGGAAAATGGTACACAGCTTTTATGGCATCTATGCATAAGCAGAAACCTGGTTTCTTGTTGTTGTCACATGTAGAAGTTGAGTTTTAGTTCATCTGTGCTCTTCTTCATGTGTCTCAGTACCATCTTAAGTCTCTACCTGGGGATGTGATTTCTACTTGAGGATATGATTTTTACTATGCTAATAAAGGTAACTGCAGGTTACTTTAGTGACCATTTTATGCATGCATTTGCCCCTTACCACCTGAATTTGCTCCTTACCATCTGAGAGAGTCTCTGGTATTATTTTTGTAATAGGACAAACTATTATCCTCTCTCACTGGGTTTGATTTTTAATGACCTTGTTCTTCTTGGCTTTGGCTTCTCATTATCTCTGCTGAGCATAGTTTTTGAAGGCTGAGCTGATTTATCAATCTCCTGATGCCAGGTATATTCTTAATTCCATATCTCTGAAGTCTAGTCTACATTTTAACTTCTGATTTTCTGGCATGTTTTTTTAATCTCATAAAATCGAGGGCTAGATTAGTTCTAACAATAGGATCAGAGTGAATGGCCAAAAAGGTACAATCTAAGCATTTGCTTTTTCTCTGATAGTAATCAAACAGAAGAAAAATATGGTCTACGTTACTGTTTTATATATGTTCTCTGGTTGTTCTTCTGTCTGGCTAGAATTTTGGCTGAAGGCATAAAAGCCAAGAAAGTACTTCAAAGACTACTGCACAAAGCCAGCCAAGAAATGGAGATCTAGACCAGTGGAGAATAGTGAAAAGTGGGTGGATTTTTAAACATATTTTGAAAGTGAAACAAAGAGTACTTGCTAGTGGATTTAATGTGGGAGCTGAGAGATGGGGTTCAGGATGATCTACTTTTAGCCTGAACAACTTAACAGAGAAATGCCATCCAATGAGATGAAGAAGATTTAAGTAGAACACATTAGGAAGGGAAAAATAGCAGTTTTAGACATGTTACAGCTGAGATGTCTGTTAAAAAAAGGTGTCCAGTAAACAGACAGATATAGGAGCCTGGAGTTTAGGGGAGGAGTCTGGGCTGAAGACATGAATTTGTTCAATGATCAGCAGAGAAATTGTATCTAAAGCTGCAACACTGGATGAGACAGGGAGTATGTGTAAAGAGAAGGGTCACAGGAACTGGGTCTGGGGCTCTCCAAAGGAAGAACCAGCAAAAGAATATTATGAAATCAGAAAGGAGGAGGAGGAAGCAGCAAAGGTGATTGAGAAGGCAGACAACAAAGAGAAGCAAAACCAAGCAGGTGCAGTATCTTAGAAGCAAGTGAAAACGATGTTCCAAGAAAAAGGATGTGTCACAGGCTGCCAACAAATCAAGCGAGATGAAGACTGAGACTGGACCACTGGATTTGGTAATTTAGTAGTAATTAGTGACAAGAGCTTTAGAGAAGCCCTAGTGGGCAAAAGCCTGGTTGGAGTGTCCCATTGTCAAAATGCCAAGGTTTAATTTATCAAGAGCAGGGTTGAAACTTTGCCCATAGCTGATGCTGAGGGGTAGTTTTAAAACCTCCTGGCAGGATTAAGCCCTCAAGCCATCAAAGATTGTCCTGAAGCATATACCTATATCTGCAAATCTATTGTCAACAATCAGAAATTGTATAAAGATCTAAACATGGAAAATTTTGCCATTTAGCAAAAGAAAATCTCAGTGTATGGTCCTGAAAACCTTTATGGTTACAAGCCACTTATTAACAAGACAAAGGAGAATAACTGTCCTTGTAAATACATTCTGTTGTGCTTGGGAGGAGGAGTCCAAAAATATAAAGGCCAATATACTTAAAATGCATGAGACCATTATATATCTTTACACAGCTGTCAGTGAAAAGTGAAATATGTTGTCCTGTCTGATAGAGCATCAAAGAGAAACTCAAACCTAATCTTTAAAGGTATAAAAATGCCTCACCTGTTCTATTGGTGTTTCACCTATGTTCCATAATTGAAAACAAGATAAATATGACATCAGAAAATAAAAATTGAAACAGTCATGAAATTAAAGGTATACAAATATTGAAAAAGATGTTTATGGCCTGATGAATGTGAATATTATAACACAGCTATTGGCAGAAGGACAAATGAAAGAATGGTTATAGGTGAATCTATCAAATCACTTCTGTGCAGCAGCAGTTCTTCCAGCTACAGATGCTGTGTGACCTTGGCTTGAATTATGTTCAAGAATTAGTTTTTTTAATACCTGATGAGGTGTTTGAGAATTGAAACGAAATGCTGATATAACCTCATCCTTGCTTACATATACAGTTTGTAATTCTCTCTGGTTTTAGGATTTTCCCTCCTGAGCAGCTGAATAATCTTGAGACATTCTACCTGTCACACTTAGCATAGCGTTCTTTAAACCACAGTCATGGTATTTAATACTCTGAATTATTATTTGTGTGTGATTTGTATTTCTTCCCTATCTGTAAAAGCACATTGGGGTCTGTAACTTATGTTTAGCTAATATCTTCAAGGGCTTTACACAATGCCTGGGGTTCAGTAAATGTATGTAGGATTAAAAAGATCCCTTCTCTTTTCCCTCCTAAAACTCCGTATAGCTTTAGAAAGCAGGCTCACTGTCTCCCCCTACCATATCCATCTTGCTTGACCTGTCCAAAGACTTCACAGCAAAAAAGTTCTACTCTATCCATGCGTTTTATCCTCTTTTAAAAATCTATTAGCATCTCAGTCCCTTATTTTCACGTTATCTGCAATGGAGTGAGATTTAAAAGTAAGAGGATAAAAATTCTCATGATTACCAAATGCTATTTGGAAGTAAAATACCACATTTACCAGAATTTCCCATAAATTAAAAAGAGTTTAATGGGGGAGGTTTTAAAAATTAATTGAGGTATGTGCAGCAACCAGTCCCAAAGCACTCTCAAAGCACCCCCTTTGTATGTGTATGTGATATGTTTACTTAGCATTAAACAGCTGCTTTAAAAACAATCTAATACTACATTTTTGTTTGGAGAAAAATTACATATAAATATCACTTTTTAATTTAGTTGTCCATTATGCAGGAGCTTCACCCAAGTCAGCTCATTCCTTAGATACTACTGTTTCTAAAATCAGTTCCACATACCACTTGAGACAAAATAAAAATTTCAACTAATGATTGATTGGCTATCACAAGCAAATCAATATACTTTTCACTGTTTTGTTTCTTAAATTACATTTTAAGGGGAAATTCTGCTATACCAATGATGGCTTGTTTCACTTATTTTGTGAGCTACTGTGTATAGACCGGGTGAGGCTTTTGCAATAAACCTAAGATTTACAAGATACTCACTTGTCCTACTATGGAATCTAGGGTTATCATCTCATTCTACAAGCTCCTGTTGCCTAGACAAATTTGAAAATTAATTTCCACAAGCCCATTATCTTTTCTGTAACTATACACAATTGCCCAATATATACTTGACTTTCTTGTGTTGACCCTTATAATCCTGTTACTCTATTATTTGAACATTTCAACCTTTTTATTTTCTGAAAGACATGAAAATCTCCTTTGCCACAATTTTAAGTATGATTGAGTAGGGTTCACCTTCCCATTTTCAAGTGGCTTAATAATATGAAATCTTCAAAACAACATATATTTTCAGAGACAGCACATGATTTATTGCACTGATTACCATTTATCCTGCCTATCCATGGGTGAACAAGGAAGATGAACTTTTCAGAGCAGAATAAGACTTTTTCATAGATAAATGTTTCAACTTTACTGGTTACATATTTTCCCCACAGAAAAGAAAATGTCATATATTTTCATATTCTCTCCTCATCCTTCCTCACATGCTCTTTTCTCCCCTAATATAACACTTCTCTTAATCAGAGATCACTTATCTGCCAATTTAAACCACCTAAGAATCTAATTTTAAAATGGTCTCTAAGCTCCAAACTAAAGGTCTTTAGGTCTGTTCATTCTACTGTTTTTAAAGAGCAGGACCTTTGAGCACTTACTCAGAGACTAAATACTCTGTACCTTATTTGAGGGCATCAACTGATTACAGACCCTTTATAAGGGAAGAGAGTGTTCCTGAGGTAAATGGGTTTGGTGGGAAAGCCCTGATGGAGCAGAGAAAGGAACAAGTACCAGGATATTTACTTTGCCATACACTAAGAGTTTAATATGTCCTCTAATTTTATCCTGACCACATAAACTAAGATGTGACTATAAGCATCTGCAAAAAGAAAGTAAAAAGGAGTAGAAATTAAAAAGTTGATCAGATATTCTTTTCTCCACAGCACACTGAACAATGTTGGATAAAAATCTACAATGGTCACACAAAATCACTTCCCCCATCTATAAAATAATGTGTTGATATGTGTTCTCTATTATCCCCCATTTCATGATCCATTATAATTCTGCATACCAATATTGATGATCCTGAATCACTAAGGAGAAATAATTACCAATATCCACCAAAGAGGGCAAAAAGTATATAATGCATGTTACATACAATATTTAGGAAATTCCTTTGGCTATTTAAAGAAATGAGCTTCATTTAGCTGGAAAGTTAATCTCTGTAGATTAGTTTGTTCCTTTACATAATGGCAATAGAATGAGCTATGATTTTTTTCACTTTGAAGAAGGGGAAGGTAGGAGGAAAACTTATTATGAAGCTTCATTATTTTCATGTGATAGGCATTTCCAAAACATAAACATACTCATAAGGAATATGGAATTTATTTTTAAATCTGTAATCATTTTGCACTATTAAAAACTTTGCTCTTCTCCATTCATTCACTTTTATTAAATCTTAATCTGTTCATGATACTCTGATGTATAAAGATGAAAATAGCTAGAATTTTAAATGCATGTATCAACTGTTAAGAAGTCATAGGAATAACCAGTAGATCATGTTTCAAATGAAATGAATGCTTATAAATAAACTGTTTCATTTCCCATTTTGTGAAAGAAGACTGAAAACACATGCAGATTGCACACTGATTTCACTAAAATATTATATCCACCCAACAATTAAAATCGGAGGATTGACTCTTCAAAGCTCATTAGCCAGGCATGTTCATTTACATTTCAAGATTGTTTCTTACCATAAGGTTCTATAAGCTCCAGCAGAGTTTTATGCAATGTGCTTACACAGTTGCATAATTTTAATGCTGACAAGACAGACTGTGGATCAAAACTCAGAAATAATAGAGTACATACATGACTGGCAGATGCTGGGATCTTCTACAGCGAGGCTTTCTTCTTCAAAATGAGGATAGTTGGCATAGGCAGAGATATATTAAAGTGTTTCCTATGAACTTTAAATTGGAACAAAGAGAAATGCTATAAGACAAACAGTAACTGGTTCGTGATGGCAGCATCTACTGCAGTACAGGTTTTTTTTTTTATTGTTTGGTTTTTGGAGCAATGATCGTCTGAGATTTAAATATTTTAAGTATTCAATTTGTAATTTTTTTCATGTTCACTGTAAAGAATATAGTATATAGTTGTTATTTTAAAATGATGTTTGAGAAAATGAAACATTCCAAGTCAGTAGCAGAAAACATTTAATAGGTTTAATTTTCTGGCATATATGCATAGGAACTGGGCTCATCTGTTACAATAATGATCTTGCAAGAAGTTTGTGACAGCCTACCATATTTTAATGAAAATGACTATGGATCCAACATCCCTCTCAAATGCAAAACACTCTTCAGATTTACAAGGGCTATTATTATTACTATCATTATAATTTGGGGTGCTAGAAATTGAATCTGGAGTGCTCTCCACTGAGCTACACTTCTACCCTCTTCCCCTTTTTTTCATTCTGAGGCAGGGTCTCACTAAGTTGCCCAGGCTGATCTGGAACTTGTATTCCTTCTGTCTCATCCTCTCATGTCACTGCGCCTGGGTATTTTTTAGATCAAAGTCTCAGAATGTGAAGCAGTGGCAAAATATTTAGAAATTTATCAATATCCATAAGGAGATTACTAATTCCATATTAACAGAACCAGGCTTCTTATCCTAATCACAAAGAGCTCTTTCAATTTGTAAATTCCTCTATTAAGGTATCAAATATAACAGCTATAAATGCAAGTCTGCAGCATAGTTAAGAGTATAGGTTTTAGAGTCAGAAAGTAGAGAGATCATATCCTGCCTCATTCCTTTAATACTCATGTGATCTTGGGCACTGGGTTTAAACTCATTTGGAGCCTTTGAATAAAACACCTTCTCGGTAGAATCAGGTTAATCCTTTATTATAGTTATTCTTTCTAATGACTAAATAAAATGTAAAAGCACCTCATGTCTTGCAACCAGAGAAATCAATAAAATTAAAAGGAAATGTTCTTACTCTTTTGCCTAAATAACAATGAGGTGATTATTTAAAACGTTACTTTAGACTCTTGCAGCAGGGACCTTACCTTATTCATCTTTTTATCCCCAGGAGCTAGTATGAGGCTTAACACAAAACATAAAATGTTGAATCATGTAAATTATGACATTGATAAGAATATTTGTATCATATTCACTGCTAAGCACGATGGTCTGTACTTTTGAAATAGTGATTATTTTTCCTCTCTCATTTAATCTCTACCATAAGCACCCATTCCTCACTTGAATCACTGCATTAGTCTCCCAACTGAAGAAATATTGTCTACTCTGGCTTTCCTCCAGTCTTTTCTTTCTTTTCAGAGTAAAGGAATCTTTTCAAAGTGTAAATGAATCTTGCCACACTTCAAAAACTCCCATGGCTGTTATGATAAACACAGTCCTTAATCTGGTCTATCCTGTTCTGTGGTCTGCCTTCTACTCACCAGTCAATATTATATCAAACCACCATCCCTGTTTCATTCTCCCTTTTCCATCCACACTGGTTTTCTTTCACGCTTCACATGATTGTAGCTCTTTTTCTTTGTTCTGAGGCCTACTTTCAGCACAGGTGCTGGGTATCTCCCACTCACCCCTTCATGCCTCAACTTTGTTCCATCCCCAGGAAAACCTTCTCTGACCTAAGTCCTTATAGAAGCATGTCTCTCTCTTACAGAGAACTTATGAAGGTACATTCTTTATGCTATTCTTTAATGAATATCTATGCATCTTCCCAATTAAAATACAGGATACACAGGGCAAGTGTTTGTTTTCACTCTCCAAGGTGCCTCCAGTATCCAAAATTTTGTTGAATGAATGACTTTTATAAATATTAATATTCTTAAGAACCATTAAATTAATCTCTACAGCACCCTGATTTTGAGAAACATGATTAAAAAAAAAAAAAGTACAGAGTACTTACTGATATATCAAGTCAGAGAATTGGAAGAAGATGCAAAAACTTTTTCCAAATTGAAGAAGTATTTCCTCAGATTTAGAACCTCATTTCTTTCAAGTTGGAAGCATATGCTAATCTCATAGCAGGCAACTTTTTCTTTCCAGGACCAAAGGCTATGGGGAAGCTTTTCAGGAGAAATTGAGGTACAGCACAATATTGCATGTATTCATGAAATAAAATCATCCACACATCTGAAGGGATTTAAAAGTATGATGGCTTAATCAGAATATTTTTAGTACAAGTTCTAAGTTTTTATCAAATGAATATCACACCATCTGCAATGAATGCCTGAGTGGCAAGAAGTTGTGCTACAATTTATTTTAACAAGAAACAAAAATTCATTTAACGGATCCAGAACTGGGTTTCACTCTTCCTTCATTAGATGGCAATATTGAGTGACAAGTTAGTGCTAAATTTTCTATGTGCAATTTTATTATTATTTATTTGTCACATTATGAACCAAGTGCAGAATATTAGGTAAGAAACTCAGATTTTATGTTAAAAGCTTATCTTAAAAGTGTGAAGAAAAAAACATGAGAGGTTGCAGACATCTGATAGTATTAATAGTGGGAAAGGCAGCTGTAGACATAAATAAACCATCTTTTGCTGGGTTATTAAAAAGTTACAAGGTGACTTTGAATAAAACACCTTCAAATCGATTCTATCCTCTCAGGCGGTAACAGTTTGGGCGCTCCAGCTAGGACCAACTTCTCCCTCCCATAAAGATAAACATTGGAAAACGCGGTCTCCGGGGAACTTGGACGAAGAGAAAAGATAAGGCACTACGGATGCTGGAAATCTGCGAGGGATTTTATTGCATTTCCCTCGGCATGCTCCATGGCCAGTAATAGGAGTAGCTCACCTGTGAAGAGACCTGGAAACTTGGAGTTGCCTGTAGCAACGCGGGGCCCTCCAAGTTCTGCAGAGCACTTCCCCGCACGTCTGTCACCGCCTGGCCTGGGAGAACTCGCGTCCGAATTTTCTCTCCGTTGAGAGTACATCCCGGTCCTTCCACCATCTCTCTAGTTGGCACTGTGGGGGTCCTGGTTGCAGGGCCTGAGGAGAAAACAGCTGAGCAACTTCACTTCCGCGCGGGCCCAACTCCGTGGAGAGGAAGTTCAAATCGCCCGCGAGTCCGGCCCCTCCCGGGCCCCGCCCAGTCTCTGCGGAGGGCTCCCCCCCCCGCGGTTGGGCGGGCAGACACTCCCCTGCAGCGCATGCGCCGTGGCTCACGCCTCAGGGTCTCCATGTGCATTTTTGAGGAAATGGCAGTGTGGTGAGTGTGTACAGTGGAACTAGGCTTAATGAACTGAAAGAACAGGGGAGATTGGGGCTTGAGAACATTCACATTTGTTTTCGTTGCTTTAAGGTTTTGCCCGTGTGTTTGAACTAACCAGTTGACGCGCGTTTTCTGACCTGACCCTATAATCTGCCCCAAAATCCAAAGCGGTCATTGCTTGCCAGGCCTGTGTTGTACACCTGGTCCAACATGAGGGGGATAAGAATAATTGAGGAGAGGGTTCATAGAGTAAACAACTTTGATTTTTTTTCTTCTATAGGTTTATTATGTTTTAGGAAATATGGCTTTATGTGTCAAATATATATTTGTGTCTGTATTAAAAATCTTCGGTTTATCTAGCTAAGTGAGCTCTACCCAAATCCATGCATTCATTTTGTTATGGGCTGTCCTGAGGTGAATGAATGCTGTTTAAAATTGTTTTGTAAACCGGGCTTGGTAGCGCACACCTGTAATACCAGCGGCTGAGAGAGGATCACTGAGTTCAAAGCCAGCCTCAGCAAGAGTGAGGTGCTAAGCAACTCAGTGAAACCCTGTCTCTACATAAAATATAAAATAGGGCTGGAGATGTGGCTCAGTGGTTGAGTGCCCCTGAGTTCAATCCCTGGCACCAAAAAAAAAAAAAAAGTTCCGTAAAGGGTAAGGCGCCATGTAAATTTGAAGGCAATGAATAGCTTTTCAGATTTAACGACACACCTAAGCAAAGATGAATACACATATACATATAAATATATGACACTGCTTCTCATAGCTCCCAGGATGCTCTTTTTCACATAATACATTCAACAAATATTAACTTAAACTTGAAAAGTGTGGACATTTTAGTCCCTAAGTATCTTTTCTGTTAGTTACATATATATGTATATTTAACACACATATATATATTTCATTCTTTTTGAATTAATGCTTTTAAAAGACCCTTCTAAAATAAATGTTATCAAAATTGGGTGATATGTTAAATTTCTCTAATTTCTTTATTAGGTTAGCAAATTAGTAACCTATGTCTTCCTGAGGAAACTGAGCCAACTGTATGTATCATTTGTGTATTTTTATATGTATTTATCATAATCACCTTGTCGAGTAGTTAGAAGATATTATCATTAATATTTTACAGATGGAAGAAACAGGTTCCTGTGATTACATGTAAGGACCAATACAAATACCAAAAGAACCCAAATTTTCTAACTCCTCCACAGTATTCTTTTTACTAATAACACAATTAAGTGTTGATGAAATAGAAATGTCCAAAATATTAGATAATACAGCTTTCTTCATGGCCTCAAGTAGCCAATATACAGTATATAGGTACATAATATTAATGAAAATTATTGGCGGGTATAAGAAATTGCCAAAAGAGTATGGGTGGGAGCTAAAAATAAGTGTGAATTTTACTTCTGAAGATTTTTATTAATAAAAAAACGTTTATTCTCTCTGAGGCACAGATCCAGGCTGTGGGGAATATATACAGTGACACAAAGGAGTCTTTGTACACAGAAATTACAATGTAGTTAGAGATACTGGCATTTTAAAATGTAATAAAAGAAACAGATCTCATGCTATATACAAATTCAGTGAAGAAATAGTCTAGAACATGTTCAGAAAAGAAATGGGAATTGAGTGGCTGTCTTAAGATTTGGGGATGCTAGAACAATGAAAGGAAAGTTAAGGGGATTTTTTATAAGGCAAATATGGGAAAAATGTGATTTGAGGCACAATCATTAATGATACAGTGTCAAGCAGGGAAGCAATGGTAGTTATCACTGGAAAGATTCCTAGGAACTATATTGCAGAAAATATAGAGTAAGGAAAATAGAATTCATTTTCTTGAGACAGTAGGCAGCTTAATGAAGTTTTTGAACAAGTACAGGGATCTCAAAGTCATGAATTCACAAAATTTACCGAATCTCAAACCCAAATTTAGTAAATGACTTTTATTAAAGTTGCTAAACTGAAATCCAGAACTCTATTCAAGCTGTGGAGAGGAACCCAAGGGTAGTTTGCATCCCTATTTGCTTATTATTCACTGAGGATAGTTGCTGATGGCAGGCGGATAGAGTTTCCTGCATGATGCCAAGTTCATATTGCTTAGACTAGTCCTTAGTACAAAATGTAATAATTATCCCAGATACTAGTGATTCTTTGTGCCAGGCAGTGCTTCAAAGTGCTTTACAAATATTGACTCTTCATCCTCATAGCAATCCTCTGAGGTTGGAATTATTGTTATTCTCATTTTCTCAGTGAAGGAACTGAGGCACAGAGAGGATAGGTAACTTGCTCGAGGTTGTAGACATGGGAGTCAACTAAGGGGGCCATAGTCTTTGCCAAATATTTTCACCAAGAATCAATCATATTAAACTGGTTCTCAACCAAGTATTTTAAACAAAAGCTTAAGAAATAATGGTTTAAAGGAAGATAAAACCTTTTTTAGCCCTATGTGGGGATTAAAAGTCTTCCTTCAACCCAGTATGTTTTGATATAGTTTAGATTGTGTAAAAATCTGTTGATACTCTTTTCCTTACAAGGTCTGTGGGCAGATTTTTAGTTTAAATGATAAAAATATACTATGGGAGGAGTTTCTTTAATTTCTGTGTTTTACGTAAATTACTTGAATGTTTTTAACAAGTACAGAGATCCAGTCTCTCACAAAGCCCTCTTAATTTGAGCTTTGAATCAAGGAAATCATCATCAGTGAGCATTAAATGCAGGTGTTTTCAGTGGTATTTACTAGAGTCTCCAGTTTCTAAACATTAAGAGAAACTTTTAACATTAGACCACCAGAAGAATAATAAAATGCACAGCAACAGAAACCATTTTAACACCTTTATGGTTTGAAACATATACCAAATGTTGGAACTTTGCAAATCAGTTGGTTTTGTTACATGGAGATGGCTGGGAATGCCCAGGTGACAGTCTTCTTACTTGCAAAGTCAAAATTAAAATTGCAAAATCAACTGTGCTCTCCTGATGAAGAAACTGCTTTGACGTATTTAGCTTTTCCATAGTGTTGTGAAACCAATGATTGTGGTGTGTGTTTTAATTTTAGCTTTGTTTTGCTAAATTCTCATGAGAGGGATTTTTTTTAAAATAATTTAAATTTAAACATGTTAAATAAGTAATTTACTTCTAAGTATGAACCTTAATTTTGTGACAAATAAATGAATAATTACTAAATACAAAACAGCCAATATAATCTCTTTTTGAGAGATTCTGTTCAGAAGAAAGGATGGAAAAATTAATTTCTTTTCTGTTTTGAAATAAAAAGCAAGTAAGTTACTTTCTGTCACAATCTTAGAGCAACGTTCTTCATCAGCCTTAGCTACCTGAGGATGTATTCAGGTTGAGGCCTGAATGCCACCATTAACTCAGTCATTCAAATGATCGTTATGGATAACAATATATTCTAGGAAGAACACTGGACCCCCTAGATGCAGATGTTGTTAAAGTACTAAACAACTCACAGACTAATGCAAGGAAAAGAGGGAAAAAACCCCCCAAAAATCCACCAACTAACTCTAATAGAGGTAACTTTCAAAGTGTTCTAAGTGTACATTCCCAGACACTAAAGCTAGATTTTTGAGGATCTAAGGTAGAAGGCAGAAAAATATTTACAAAACCAGAAGAATGAGAGAGCCCCATCTTTGGGGGAACTACAAAAATATCTGGAGGACAATAGGATAGGAACAGAAGTCAGATAGGAGAATAAGCAAGACAGGGAAATAAGTACAGCCAGATGATGAGAAATGTGATATACTAAGAGGTGTGGTCATTATTTTGAAAATAATGAGGAATGAATAAAGAATTCTATGCAGGAATCTGAAATATTTTGGTTTTGAAAAGGTCACCAGAACAGGATGAAGATTCTCAGTTTGGGGCAATTTTGCCCCTCATGTGACATTTGATTCCAACTAGGGGAAGGAAACCTGCTACTTATATCTAAAGGGTCGATGGCAGGGATGCTGCTAAATATCATACAGTGCACTGGACAAGCCACCATAGCCAAGAATTATCAGTCCAAAAATGTCAACTGAGTCTAGGTTGAGAAATTCTGATGTTGTAGGCTAAACAGTGGCCTCCCAAAATGTGTTTGTGTTCTAATCCCTGGAATCCTTGAATATGTTTCCTTACATTATAAAAGGGACTCTGCAAATAAATTAAATTAAGAATTTTGAGATGAGGGGTTATCTTGCATTATATGGTTGGGCCCAAAAGACAAGAGTCTTTTTAAGAGGGAGGCAGGATGGTCCGTGGCAAAAAAGGTAATGTAATGACAGATCAGAGTCAGTAGAGATGTGAGATGCTATGCTGATACCTTTGGAAATGGTGGAAGGAGCCCTGATCCAAGAAATATCAGGGACTTCTAGAAGCTAGAAAGGGCAAGGTAACAGATTCTTCTCCATAGCTGCCAGCAGGAATCAGCCCAGGTGCCACCTTAACTTCTATTCAGTGACTCTGATTTTGGACTTTTGCTCTCCAGAACAGTTACAAAATAAATGCATTTGCTTTAGGGTACTGGATTTGCGGTAATTTTTTATAGCAGCAATAGGAAATTGATTTATCTGGTTTGGAGGATGACAAGACAGGAAGCAAATATTGACAGCGATAAACATGAAAGAGGTTTACTGAGGAGAAGTAACAGTGTTGCCAGCACTTATTTGAACACTGGAGACACAATATGACCAAGACAGAAAAAAAATGATCACTTTCAAAATTTATAATCTAGCAATTTATATGAGTTCTCGTTATGCTCTAGAAAATACTTTTGAAACGCTAATTTCCTTTCCCAGTTCATCATCATATATTAACAAACTTTTTCTGTATTGAATAGAAATTTTTAACTTGATTTATTTGAACATTATTAGTATTTTATCTTATGATTTATACTTTCCTCTAAAATTCTAGGTCTTCCCAGTACCATAAAATATCTTCTGACATTTTTTCTGTGAACTTATATTTTTATTGTGCTAGATTGAATTTTGTTTCTACTTATCTACTAGTTTCATTACAGCAGTGTTATTAACTCTATCCTTGCCTTGTCTTACTTTAAAAGGTAGACTTGACCATACTATTGTCAGGATAGCCTATTTGACTACCTTTGGTCAAATGAATGTGAATTCTTTTGTCTGGTGATAAATTTGTGAGTGAGAAATAATATATTTATTGTTAGGAGCCACTGAGACTTTGAGATGGTCTGTCATGCAGTATAACCAACAGAGATTTGACAAAAATATTTACATTTACATTTAGGCCTCTTATCTATGATGCCATTGCTATTATATGCCAAGTTCACACTTTTATATAAGTCTGATCTCTATTTTTTGTTTCATTGTCCTATGTTAATTGCTTATGCAGCCCTATAGCTGTTCCTGAGTTGCATCTTTTGTACTAAACCAGTAAATGCAAGAAGGCTCTTGCTCAGTTCTGTGAGCCATTCTAGCAAAAATTGAACATTAGGAGTGTGTGTGGGGGTTCATAAGAACTCCCTTCTAGCTGGGAGCAGTGGCTCAAGCCTGTAATCCCAGCATTTAGGGAGGCTGAGACAGGAGAATCGTGAGTTCAAAGCCAGCCTCAGCAATGGCGAGGTGCTAAGCAACTCAGTGAGACCCTGTCTCTACATAAAACACAAAGTAGGGCTGGGGATGTGGCTCAGTGGTCGAATACCCCTGAGTTCAATCCCCAGTACCAAAAAAAAAAAAAAGAACTCCTTTCTTAGAGCTGTTGAAAGTACATGAGGCTTAGGACTTGCAACTGGTATCTGGAGTCAAGGGCAGTCTTATAGAACCAAGCTTTAAGCTGTGGGCTGTGGGATCTACACTAATTCCAGGTTAGTGTCAGAATTGAATTGGAATTTGAACACCCAGTTGGTGTGTCCAGAGAATCAGATAATTCACTGGTGTGAGAAAAACACCCCTCACCCCCATATCTGGTGTCAGAAGTGTTCTGTGGCTAGAATCAGATCATAAGTTAAGAAAAGAACTTTACATTTACTCCAAGTTTTCTTAGTTTTTGTAATTAAATAAATGTAAACTGATTAAAACTTTTTTCTACATCTGTTGAGATAATTTAGCCTGTATTATAATGAATGAAATTTTGATCAGTAACCATTGTAGCATTTTTGCAATAATTTCTACCTATTCACATTGTATTATGAATACATTTTAAATTTATTTGGCTAATATTTTATTTAGTATTTTTTAATCCGTGTTCAAAAGTAAACTAAGACTGTTTTTAAATTGTTCTTATCCAATTTAATATCAAGGTACTAGGCTCATAAAATGACTTATGGTCTTATTTCTTTTTTAGAAGAGCTTTTATAAGATAAAGATTGCCTACCTCTTAATGTTTGACATATCAATCTTTACAGGACCCTATTTTAACTAAGTTTGAGGTATTTAATTACCAAGGACAAAAAGGAGGGATGGATACCAAATATGGTGTGGCATATTCTAGAGAAAGCTGATTTAGTCAGTTAAATATTTTCTGTAATTCATCATAAGATAAATGAGCTTTAAAACTTCACAACATAACTTTAAAATTCATAGTATTTGGCAATTTTGGAGGAGATTAAGAACATTAGTGTTTTTGTGTATTTGCCCCCTTTGACATTGTTTTGGTTGCCAGCCATTTTAGATGACCATTTCCTCCACAATTCCTGTCAAATTAGTAATGCGAAGAATTAAAATAACAATGTCAATACAAGCTATATTTGGGGGCTGTGTTGGGGGTGGAATCGAAAGACTAAAAGGGGTCAGGACCCAGAAGGCAATTAGATTAGATTTCTGGTGGGGGCCACAATTGTTTCACTTAGAAGATACATGAAAATAATCATTCTTTAAAAATCAGAATTCCCACTTGAGGCAAAGGGGCAACTATTATCTGCCTTAATTGAATCTGAATGTTGAGGGAAGTGCTTAATGTTCATGAATAGCCCCTCTTAAGAAATGAAGCTGGGAAACAGAAATCTCACTAGATTTTAAACTAGTATTTTAGTCGGGATGTAGTCACTTTAGACCAAGGACCAAGAGTGCAAGAGGTTTGGAATTTTTTTTTTTTTTTTTTTTTGTATTGTGGATTGAACACAGGGCCTTGTGCATGCTAAGCAAGTGCTCTACCACTGACCTCATATCCCCAGTCCTGAAATCTTTTTCACATGTACATCCATTGCCATTTTTAATGATTGCTAGTTTGGTAAAACAAATAGCTAGAAAGCTCTGAAGACATAAACAACCTGTGTGCTGGTTGTTAGAGACAGCAAGGCATTTGCAGAAGTGGAAGCAAAGGACAGAGTAGGAGGTGATAGATGCCAGAAAGTAGAAACTAAGGTAATTCCTTCTGGATACTACAGAGAAGAAAAAGCGTAGAAAAGGTCTTGTGTCTAGGAATGGGCCTGGGGTTTTTAAAACAAATTCTCGAATTATGTTATTATGCCACATTATCAACTCTGTGGACATTCCAGGCTCAGCTTGATTGTACTGAGGTAAGATTTGAGGCAAAGTAGTACTGAAATTGATAGCTGTGAAATGACAGCAACAGATGGACCTTCCTAGCATGAAGTGATCAAAAGGGTGTGCAAAGTTTAAGCAAAAATACTCCATCCTGAGCTTGACAGAGCATATAGAAACAGGTTATATCATTAACTAAAGGTCAGATATAAATACAGTGAGGTTGTTTCCTTCTCAATCATGTTTCTATACCTGGGAGATAACTTGTCAGCTATATGTGTATCTGTCTCTACCTGTGTAATAGCACAAATAGAAATCTCAAGAGGAGGCAATCAAGTCCAATCTATTGTGTTGTCCTAATGAGAATGCAGTGGTTAGAATATAGTAAAATGGATTTATATTCCTAAAAGAAGGGTCAGTTTCAGCAGCCAAAGAAAAGATCACTTCTTGCTTAAACTTTGAGCATACAATTTTAATCAGTGACCAAAGTCAACAGAAAAACTCAATCATATGTAATTTATAGATGTCTTGGTACTTATTCAAAAAAAGAAGAACAATATTTTGACATTTTTGGTCCTATGCAGATAGGGTTCATGGTTCATTTCCTAAACCTCAACAAGGATTCCTTGGCATTTCTTACGTAATTATTATTAGCTTGAGCCTAATTTGAACTAGTGATTAAGCCACAATAAGCTTTATTTTCCATTATTAATCTGTGGGGCTTGACAAGTTTATCAAACTCAAACTTTTTCAGTATTTCAAAATTCTGGACTTTTTGCTTTCTTGGTAAATATTAACACCTGGATTTTTTTCTGTTTCAATGATTTCATTTGTGAAGCAATTGGAAATGGTAGCATGTGTGTGTGCATGCCTGCCTATAGGTACACACGTGCTTTGGAGTCCTTAAGGAATAAGCACTTACCTTTGCAAAATCTTCTAATTTAGATTAATAAGGCAGAGAAATACTTCATCCTATTCACATATTAACTCTCAAGTAGGGCATCCTGAGGCATATACTAAATGCTGGCTGGAATTACTGTCTATCTTAGATGTGGAAGTTTGTGTCAGTAAACATTTTTGTGACAGCTTGATTATAAATGGTTTTGATTAATTCCTCAGCACATGTATGTTAGAACTTGCTTCTGAGGTTGAGTGCTGATGTGAAAGGGATTAGCACCGCATACTGGGAATTCAAAACTCCCTCTAAAGAGGGGTTAAGCATAACATCAACTCAGAAAAGGCCAAGGCAGTTACTGAAACACATTTGCAGAGATTTCAGATATGAAAATGATTTTGTACAAATTTCACCTTGGTAATGTCTTTCAAACTCTGTAGGAAGTTGAATTGTTTTACAGAAGGGCAGTCAACAATCTCCCTCAGTAAAACCTGGACTTAATGTTTCATTTTAGAAAAAGTAGTGATATTTCAAAGAGAGAAAACCACTACTTGGGAGGATTCCTGATTACCAAAATGATGCATAATGGGGGAAAGTCCACACTGAGTTCTTTGCATGATAACACAGAAACTTTTAAAGTTTATTCTTTATGGAAACTCTTGTGGAAGGGTGAAAATGTAACTCTTGGGCAGAAGGTTGAATCTGGTTTTTTAAGAGACTAATGAATTTCCCGACTTTTGGGATTAGGGGTTTTGTTCAACTTAATTATTTTAAAAAATGACACTGGTTTTAAAAAATGTTTAAAAACCGTTTTTCTCATATATTAAGTTGGGACATGGGTAGGCAAGATTGGTATAGTGACTTCATGGTATCAACATCCTGAATATAATTTGCCTTTTACTCCTTCATCCTCAGGTTTTCTTCATGGTTATAAGGTAGAATTGTCTATCTTACACTAGCCTCTTTTCTCTGTTTCAAGCAGGAAGAATAAGAATTTTGTGAGGTAGACTGCTGCTCCTGTCAGGAAGGCAAGATTACATGGGAGTTCCTAACAAAGTTCAGCTAATGTCATTATCCAAACCATGGCATATAGGTAACCTTTGCTGTAGTAGAACCTAAGGAGTAGGTGTCAGGTTTTATGTTGGTTTTGGTTGCATTGCCATTAAAAATAAAACAAAAATAAAAATAAAATGAGGATGGATATTAGATAGGGAATCAACATATTCTACCACTTTTACTTCAAGATATTATCCAGTGTTCATTATGAATTTTGGCAGACACCTGTAACATATTAAATATTTTTAACTTTGTAGTTCATACCTTCTTATCCATGGATTGCTTGATTAGAATTAGATTTTGTGCAAAATACCTTTAGTGCACTGAGTTCATGTTCTCAAGGAATAATGACATCCTGAGAGTTGGAGAGTTACTTTCTCTGAAGTGCTCCAGGACACTAATGAAAACTTAATTATTACATGCAGAAAGGCTAGGAAGCCTAATGGATATAATATGTTGATACCAAAAATACAAAGTAAAAAGTGGTAGAAGAAATGGAAAAGAAATAGGCAATCCAATGGAGACTTTAACACCTTTTACCAAGTGCATATGATTCAGTTTCCAAGATAAACTATATGTTGGGAAATGTTCAATAAATTTAAAAGGCTGGATATTAACAATTGTTAACTGGTAATAACAGAAATAAATTAGAAATCAATAACATACCTAGAAAACCCCAAACATTTGGAAATTTCAAAGTTCCCTTCTAAATATCAGATGAGTCAAAGAAAAAAATTACAGAGAAAGCAAAGACTTAATAAAAATGATAAAATTATAGCTATATTGACAAGGACAAAATAATTTAAAAGGAAAAAAAAAACTATTGCTTTCAGTAATAAATGAGGATCTTTTTTCAATAGTGTGGGTATTAAAGTTCTTTGAAAAACACAAGTTACCAAAACAGAAAATCTGTATAACCTCATAATAACTAAGTTGAATTTATCATCAGAATTGTTCCTTCCACAAGAAGAACTTGAGTCTCAAATGGCTTTACTGGTAAATTCTGTCAAATATTTAAGAAGGAAACATGTAACTCTTACAAATATTTTCACATAAAATGAAAGAGGAAATAATTTCCAGCTTTTTCTATGAGGTTTTATATGTCAAACCTAGAATTTGATTTATCTTACTTACAACATAATACACTAGCCTATACTGTTTCATAAAGTCTGGCAGAAGACATGAGACTCCTGGATCACAGATAAAGGATTTTTATTACTTATAGGTAGCAAGCAACATGATCATCAACATGTTTGTGTTTATTCCCCTTGATCTCAAGTCCTATGGGGATGACCCAGAAGGCCCAGGTGGGTACCAACACATGCAATGAACCGCATTACAGGAGAGGATTCTAATCCTGGAAAATCCACTGATTTGTGTCTGTTTGGTAAACCAAGAGTCCTGACTGAGAAATAGGAAAAAATGGTTTTGATTCTAGTCAGTTATTGATCTCAGCACAGGATAAGTCACCTATATTTTGGGGTCTCTAGTTCATTATCTATGAAATCACAGGGTTTGGACAAGGTGATTTCTCAGGTCCCATATAACTCTATGACTTTAAATGTCTGTTACCATGAACTAAAGAGGTTTGACAAACATAACCTTAAATTATTCTATATAATGGAATTATGAGCATGAAATTAAAGACATAGTGAGTTTCTTTGGCCAGCTTTTGGCCTAAAAATGCCAGTTACCCTCTATTTTATGATTCACATGTTACCCATGGATCTCTAACTTCTTGATGGTTTTATTTAATGTTTCATGTGTGCATTGCTAATCCTACAGTGTTCTTTTCCTATTTTTTTTAAATCTCTTAATGATGAGAACAAATCAAACAAATTAACCTAAGTGTTTATGCATATGCAAGTGCCTAGCAAATATCTAGATATTATGTACACATAAATGTATGTATGTTTTTGTGTGTATATAAATATGTGTGTGCAGTATATATACTGATAAATATTATTAGCATAATAATGTAACTTTTTTGGACAGATATTGTATAGCTTCCTTCCAGAAAAAGCTGACATTTTCTTCATAACTACTTTTACTATTTGAATTGGGAAACTGTTTTTCAGTTCTCTTTGATCACTGAAAATTGTGTCAGCAAACACATTCTGGGGAAAAACTGTTTTGGATTCAGCAGCATTAAACTGTGTAACTGTGTGATTATGCAGTTAGCACAATGTCCACCTAATTTTTTAAAAGCTCTTAATTTGTCCTTTTCCATATTTGTCCGCTAAAACATTGTGTTGCCTTGGCTCTCCTGTATATTTTTTTCTCATTTAGCTAAATAAGACAGAAAGGATAAGATTACCTAATTGGGAACTTGAAGCCTTAGAAGCACAGCAAGGTTTAAATGGTTAAGTGGTTGAGTAGGAGATCCTTAGGCAATAGTCAAGGGTAATGGAAAGTCACCAATGCAGCCTTTTCCAGGAAGAGGGTGAAGGCATGATGAGTAGATAAGGCAGGATTGACATACATTTAGTCATTGTAGGACTAGAATCATACATGATATAGTTTTGGGGAGAGCTTGGGTCTTGGCACCCAACTCTAGGGAGAATCTGAGTCTTAATACTCTGCTTTGTACTTAAAGCAAATGTATCTTCTTTTCCTAACTGGAGTTTTAAAATGTTTTTCTCCAGTTAGGTACAGGCAGGCCTTTTTTAAAATTTTTATTTTTAATTCAAGAGATAGCATTTTCAAGGCAATCTGCCTTATCAGGCAACACTCTCTTTTAGGTAAAATTTGGACCCAGAGTTACTTCTGGGATAAGGGTGGATTCCTGGGGTCCTTAAACTTTTCTTTGTCTTTTTCTTGCTGGATAGTCTCCTTTTACCAGATTCTTGACAAAATAAAAGTTCCCTTCAGGGATTATCCAATCCCTGTTAGGTTTCTAAGCCTCTTATATTTTAAACTTATACACATTTTGCCAGTAACATATAGTGTACATCATATGGCTTTGAGCTATAGAAAATCTGTCGAACAATGCTGTAAATGCAGAAAGTGATAATTTTTCTCATGGATGCAGTGTTGTGTCAATAAGTAGTCCAGAGCTACTGTGGCAGAAGATCATCAAGGATTCAAATTTCTTCTACTTCTCTATCCTCAGTATGTAGACTTTGTGGTTGCTAGAGTCTGAATATTTGGCACCACCAAATTTATTTGTAGAAACTTCCTTTTTTTCTTTCCACATTTTTAATTGGTGCATTATGGTTGTGCATAATGATAGGATTTGTTGTTACATATTCATAAGTGCATACAATATAACAATATAATTTGACCCATATCATTCCCAGGACTCATACGCCTATCCTCATCCCTTGGTCCCTTTCCTCTACCGATTGCCCTTTGATTTTCACATGACCCCCCTCCTTTCTTTTTCTAATTTTTAACATTTTTTATTGTTCTTTTTAGTTATACATGACAGTAGAATGTATTTTGACATAGTATACATACATGGAGTATAACTTCCCATTCTGTGGTACACAATGTAGAGTTATACTGGTCATGTATTCATATATGAACATAGGAAAGTTATGTCTGGTTCATTCTATTGCCTTTCCTATTCCCATTCCCTCTTCCTTCCTTTCATTCCCCTTTGTCTAATCCAAGGAACTTCTATTCTTCCCTCTACCCTTATTGTGTGATAGCATTTGCATACTAGAATATTCAGCCTTTGGTTTTTGGGATTGGTTTATTTCAGTTAGCATCCATTTACTGGGAAATGCCATAATTTCATTCTTCTTTATAACTGACTAGTATTTCATTGTGTATATATACTATATTTTCTTTATCCATTCATCTGTTAAAGGGACTTAGGCTGGTTCCATAGGTTATCTGTTGTGCATTGACCTGCTATAAACATTGCTGTGGCTATGTCACTATGGTATGCTGATTTGCAGTCCTTTGGGTATATGCTGAGGAGTGGGATGAAATGGTGGTTCCATTCCAAGTTTTCTGAGGAATCTCCATATTGGTTTTCAGAGTGGCTTCACCAATTTGCAGTCCTACCAGCAATGGATGAGTGTACCTTTTTCCTCACATTTTTGCCAACATTTATTGTTACGTGTATTCTTGATAACTGCCATTCTGACTGGAGTTAGTTAGTTCACATTTCTCATCGCCAGAGATGTTGAACATTTTTTCATATATTTGTTTACCAGTTGTATTTCTTCTTCTGTAAAGTGCCTGTGCAGTTAATTTGCCCATTTATTGATTGGGTTACTTGTTTTTTTTGTGTGTGTGTGTGTTAAATTTTTTGAGCACCCCCCCATCACCTTTCTTTTACTTTTTCCTCTCTTTCACAAATGAGAGAAAACATACAACCCCTGATGTTCTGAATTTGGCTTATTTTGCTTAACATGATAGTCTTTAGTTCTAACCATTTTCCTGCAAATGAACTAATTTCATTTTTCTTTATGGCTGAATAAAACTTCATTGTGTATATATACCACATTTTATTTGCAAATGTGGAGACTTAATTCCCACTTGAGGGTGTTTGTTTGCATCTTCTGCTATGTTAGGATGTTAGAAAGTACCATCTATCAGGAACAGGCCTTCACCAGACACCAAATCTACAAATATCTTGATCTTGAATTGCTCAGTCTTCAAAGCTGTAAGCAGTGAATTTCTGTTGTTTATAAATTACCCTTTTTGAAGTGTTTTGTTATAGCAGCAGCCCCCTCTTTCTTCTCGTCAATATCTCATTTGAAAATAGAACTTGTCTTGAGCATATCTCATATAGTTAAAACAACTTCTATGTTTTTACATTCAAGCTTTCTGATACAAATAAATTGCAAAAAATATTTTTCCTAGAAGAATTTAGTATCTCTAAATAGAACTTTTAAGAAAAAAATGTAAATAAGATTTCAGAGCAGAAATTGAAAATGGCTTCGTAACATACTGTCAGCATTTTATTTGGGTCACAAAACAGGCTATTTCCTGTCTTCTCAAAGCCCTACACTTCTCAAATCACTGCCCTGTAACCCAGTGTGTGGAAACTGCTCAGTCAGTGCCACAAAGGCGAGCAGCCTCCCTCCCAAGTGCATGGCATTTTGTTAATGGCTCTAGACACTGATTGCAGGCCCTGGTCCTGTTCATCATTGTCATAATCACCCTGGATTATATTTTTGAGTGCCCACAGGGGGCATGGCACTGTACTCTGCATAATGTTTACTGTCCTATTTCTGCTTCCAAATCATTAGAAGTTTTGTTCACACTGAGCTTATCTCTGATTGCAAGCAATACTGTCCACTGCTGCCAGCCAACTAGTTAGATAGAGCTTTGTTTTTTTAACCTGTGAATAGTCCCTGCTAAGATTTTTGTCATTAATGCATTTACTTAACATACCTACTGTTAAGTGCTGTTTTCTTTGTTATGTAGCTCAGTGATGAAATTGCTGAGTTCAAAGTTTCCTTGAACCTTCAGTATTTGGAGGAAAGAGCAAGAGCTAGTATATAACAGCCTAAGAACCTGGGTTCTATCTTTCAATTACAATGTCCTAACTTGAATAAATGTTATAATATTTCATGATGAGGCTGTAAAACTCAATCCTCGTTAGTGAACTCAGTTAAGCCTAAAGTAATCTAAAAGACACACCTTTTATTGACAGCAGTGGTTTAATGCAAAGAGAATAGGTGATTTCACAAGGTAAATAAAGGTTCTTAAAAACTAACAGAATTCAGGAATAAGGTATGTTATTTTCTTTGAAGTATATAATGTACTATGTTTTCTTAATATAGTGGAACTAAAAATCACATTATATTCTTGTGTGCTATAGCTTACTTCCCTGGGACATATTTACATCTTTATTCAGCTTGCTTACTTTATAAGTCCTCTATCATATTAATAATTTTTTGAATAGTTTATCCTAGCTCTTAACTCTCTGTTCTAGTAGTGATTTCTAGTGTGATGCTGTATTTGACACATGCTTTCTTTCTTTTGTCCAAGTGCTTTCATAATTTTCACACTCATTCACATCAGCTTCATTTTTCTTTTGTATTTTTTGTGAGTACTACTACATGATTTTTTTTCTGAGTATGTTTTAGAGTCCTGTGTCTTTCCTCTGTATTTTACAATTGCAGATGGCTTTTTTGTAGCATGCTTATTTTGTCCAAGTCTATACTTGTTAAAGCTTGGTTCACACTTAAATAATTATTCACTGAGAACTTGAACATTTTCAGATTATAATAGCTGTAAAATATAACTGTGCCTTCTATTTCATAGGTATGAATTTTATTTCTAATAATTTTATATATAATGATTTTAAACTTTATTAAAATTAAAAAGGAATTAGAATACCTTTTGTATGTGTTTTTGTTTTTCTTTAAAGAACTTAATGTAAAGGAGCTTCTCTTTCCTTTAACTGTTCTCAGTAATGGAAAGTATTTGTGTTAAAAACTAAAGCCCAAATATGTTTCATTAATCTCTCCTGCTTCTTATCCCACACTCACTGGCCTTTAATCCACATTTCCCTCCTGATAACATGAGATACACCTCCTGTTTGAAGCTTTCAAAGCTTTTTTCATTAACCTCATACTGTCTTGACATTTAGGCATTGACTTTGGCAAGAAAAAAACATTTAATAATGTAATATTTTGGCACAAGTACTTTCCTATGATTATATGGTTAGTAGAAAAAATGATCAGTTATGTAAGTAATCTGATGGAGACTAAAACTAGGAAAACAAATCTAAAAGTATTTATGAAATAAATAGATTAAATGAAGGAAAAACGATTTTGCTTTAAAAAGAAAAACAGAATTTAATGAAATCATCCAGTAGCAATGGCTATTTAAAACATACATGGGAATTAACATCAGATTCTTTGCATATTTGTGTGTATGTGTAATGTGGTGCTAGCTAGGATTGTAATTTGCTAGGTACATACTCTGCCCCTGAGCTATACCCCCCAGTTCATGTCTGCATATTTTTAAGTCACAGAATCATGATATACTTTTTTTTTTCTCAGTTTGGAAGAAAACTAATAGCATTGTCAGCAATAAAAGACTTGACAAATACTGAACAAGGTAGCCTAAGACTTCATCCTGCCCATGAGATATTAATAACAGTAAAGAAAAGGATCAGGATATACAAGTCTAATTTGGGCATAGAAGAAGGCAGTAATAGCTGAACATGATGGAGCATGCCTGTAATCCTAGCTACTTGGGAGGATGAAGCAGGAGGACTGCAAGGTCAAGGTGTGCCTGGGCAACTTGGTGAGAACCTGTCTCAAAATAAAATTTGAATAAAGAGGCTGGAAATGTAGCTCAGTGGTAGAGTACTTGCTTACCATGCACAAGGCCGTGGGGTCAATCCCCAGTACTGCAAAAAAAAAAAAAAAAAAAAAAAAATTGGCACTACTGTGGGCCCATCCTGGGTATCTTAGTCCATTTTTTTCTGCCATAAGTGAATATTGTGCAGAAAGAATGATTTATAAAGAATAGAGTTTTATTTAGTTCACAATCCTGGAGTCTGGGGCATCTAAGAGCATGGCCCTTACATCTTCATTTGATGAAGTTTGCTTGCTGCATCATAATATGGCAGAGGGCATCTCATGATGAAACAGAGCAAGCCATCCACAGAGAGAGCTCACCTGTATATCAAAGCTGCTCCCATAATAACCTACTAATACATTAATCTATGATGAATCGATCCACTCAGAGTGCAGAACCCCCATGACTCAATCACCTTCCAAAGATTCAACCTCCAAATTACATTAACATATTAATTCAGGGATTAAGTTTCCAACACATGAATGTGGAACATGTTTAAATCATAGCAGTGAGTAAATCTGTTGAGTCAAAAGAGGACAAAAAATAAAGAGTTCATACTGGGTTGGGTATAAATATGTAAATCCAAGTGTAGCATTCTGTATTGTTTGTTTTTTGAAAACTGATGATTTAAATTAAGACTTAAAATATCTCAATTCCACATCTCTTTAGTAGACAAACTGTTCCTTTACTTTTTTGGTAGGAATAACATAAAAATATACATGGAATGATTAAGTTTTGCTATCTTGCTTCCTTGAATATGTTTTGAATATGTTAGATCACCTCATCAGTGATCTAATTTGATGCATGATGGAGCTGCAGCATCAGGCTTTTGAAGCCATATACAAATTTCACTACCAGTAAGGCCGTTGTCATAATTGTGGCTTTGCACTGAAACAGACGGTAACCCAAACCGAAAAGATGGATCAGTGTCTGACAGGTAGAATCAAGTTAAATTCTCTATCACCTCCTAGAATTTTGCTTATGTCTGTATGCATTCTTGTTGTAATTAACTCAATGTTAAATAATACTTTTTGTTATTTATTGTCTGAAATGGAATTGGTCTTTTCTGTTTACCTCAAACACACGTGTAGTCTTATCAAAGTGGCCAGCATATGTGGATTGCTTTATAGTTTCTCAAGTATTTCTGTTTTTATAAGGCAAGACTATGGCATCTTCTTCCTGTTGTGTTCCTAGCTTCTGGTTCAGAGCCTGACTCAAAAAATATTGACTAAATCTAGGAATGAGTGCAAGCATTAACATGTTTGATGCTCACAAATAACATTACTCCAATTGGAAGAAGAAAGTCAGATTGAGGAATATTTTACAAAGTCACAAAGTTGATAAGCAATAACACTAAGATTCAAACCAGATCTCCTGACTTGAGAGCTGTTATATTTTCAGTATTCTAAACTGGTACTTTTATTAAATCTTTAAAAGTGATTAGAGCTGACCTATCAAGGAACTCTTTTTCAGAAGATTTTACAAGGAATATTTCATACTTTATCTCTGACTCTTTTATGATGTTTAGAGCCCTCAAAGAGCCTTAAAAACTTCCTTTGCACAAAAGTAGTAGAAAGGCCAATTGAGAAACCTGCCATAGATTTTAATGGGCATCTGTAGAGGATTAGGGTCCCCATAAACATTCCAGGGCATTCCCCAAGGGAGTTTGGTGGGATGGTATACCAAAGTGGCTCAGAAGTTCCATGGTTAGAAACATTTTTGTGCAGCTAGGCAAGTGTGTTATCTGCAGACTCATTTCTAAAGTTCAGAGAAAGAAAATGGTGGTGGTGGTGGAAACTTTCTCTGGGGCCTTTGTCTATAGAAAGAGAGCTAACTTATCACAAACAAACCATTTCTAAGAGAGGAACAATTTTGTTGAGTATGTTTAAAGACAGAAACACACAGTTCCCAAATGCAATTTCAGTTTCTAAGAGAAAGTTTTATTCCTTTTCAGAATGCCTATTTTTTTTTTTGTCGTTATTGTTTCATTTTGTTTAGAGGCACTACGTAGTGTGCCTCCTTAGTCAACATGAAAAAGAAGAAAAAGAATTAGGCACAGAATGGTCCTCTGATGGCATCAAGGAGCAGGCAGAGGTTGTCTCTTGGATACAAGCAGGTACTTTAGGTAATACTGGCAAAGACTTAAAGTCAGGCTCAAATGCTCTTCAAACACTGACCCAATTAGATTGATTCAGATTAAATGTTTCCTTTTTTTGTTCCTAGATAATATCCCTTCTCCAAACTGATTTTAAGAAATTCCTTTTAAAGTGCTGAAATCTCAGTAATAAAATGCCAATCTTTTACATTAAAATTGGATTAAACTTACTTAGAGCAGATAATCTTGGATTCTATTATTTAGCATAGGAATGAATGCCTTTTGAGAACTACTGTTTTTAAAGTTACTTTCTAAACTTGTCCTGTTAAACTCTCAGTATGTACATAGTTTTGTTGGGTTTTCTCCCCCTCTTTGTTTTTCAAGATGGGAGTGGCTCTCACTTTGTTACCCACACTGTCTTAAACTCCTGGCTCAAATGCTCTTCCTGCCTCAGCCTCTTGAGTAATTCGAGTAACTGGCACTATAATCATACACCACTGCACTTGGCTTTTTGTTGAGTATTTTTTGACAGAAGACATTAATAAAATTTAGCACCAGGTCCAGCAATGACATCAGTATCCCAGGAGATCTGCAAATCCTAAGATGTCCTAATTTACAATGATTCTGCTTAAGATTTTTCTACTTTATGATGTGATGAAAGCAATATGTACTTAGTAGAAATGGTACTCAGAATTTTGAATTTAGAGCTTTTCCTGGACTACTAAGGTGTAGTGTGATCCTCTCTGGGCAGCAACAGCAAACCACAACTCCCTGACAGCCATGCGATTACAAGGGTGAACATACCTGACGAGTGCATACTAAGTTATGATGTTCAGTAGGTTAAGTGTGTTAAATGCATTTTTTGCTCCTAATATTTTGAACTTGTGATGACCATTGGGACATAACCACATTGTAAATTAAAGAACTTTGGTGTACTGTTTTGGCTGCTTTGTGTTGTTTATATATTCCTTCAAGTGAACGTAAATACTAATACTTCTAATGTATATAATTTCTTGGAAACTGTGATTTTCCCAGTTTAGCTAATAAGTTTATAAGTAACTTCATATTATTTTATAAAATTTTTATACTAAAATTGCAAAAAATCTTTATAGCATTCCCTGGGTTAAAAGAAAGGGTTTCTTTAAATTTAGGGTTTGCTTTTTGGAGGCATACCACCAGATTATGAGTTTTACCAAAAAATATATCCTGTCATTTGTGTTGTGCTCACTGAATGAAAGATAGTTAAGCCAATTACACATTTGCTCAGGGCTTGACATGCAAGGGTCAATTCTAGTCCGTGGCCTGTTTTTGTTTGCCTTACAAGCAAAACAAACAAAAAAATTTTTACATATTTTTTTAAGGGTTTGTAAAAATGACAGAGGACTATGTGATAGGCTATATGGCCTGCAAATCCTAAAGTATTTATGATGCGGCCCTTTGCAGAAAAAAGTTTGTTGACAGAATGATCCATGTTTATTCTTAAATATACACCTGGTGTTTGCACATGCCATAATCAGAGTTCAGACTCATTTGTGGAGTGAGGTTTTCTAGGGAGGGAGACTGTGTTAATTGCCTATTCAAAGTCATTCTACTTCTCTCCTATAGACAGAAATCTTATTGCTGCTTGGTTTACATTGTACTAACTCTAGGGATGGAACATGGTACCTTTAAGCTAGTTTTGGCAATTCCTTTCTTTTTCACCAGTGATTTGCCTAGAGTAGGCATATGACTTTCCTGGCAGAAGTAGAAGAGAAATGGCCAGAGTAATTTCTGAGGAAGATTTTACTGCTCCTTTAAGTATAAATATGGAACAGAATATGTATCTTTACTTCTGCTTCTTTCTTTCTTGCTTGGGACTTTGTTATGTGAGGATGTGTTTTACATCTTTGGCAATCACCTTTTGACCATGAAGAAAAGTAAAAACAAAAAGAAAAATCATCATGATGCCGACCCAACATTCTGTCTGTGTTGTGCTGCTAGACTAACCCTAAAATTCCCCACTTCCAGTCTTGTAGTATGATAAACTTTATTGTCTTTAGTGTTTAGGGCATTGTTGATCCTGTATTTGTATACTAGCTCCCAAAATATCCCAATCCATTGATTCATGTTTGAAATTTGCTCTCATAATGCACTCGCCCAAATTATTGAAATTTTGTGTGGAGTAATGAGCTCTCTTAAATGACTTGGAGTCCTGAGTGAAATTATTGTATTATCTAGATGGAGATTAATGTAATCTGGTATTGCACAGTCTTGGAAGTGGCTATTTGGGTTCTAATTTGTCTAAGAAAGGTGACCACTTGGAGAACAATGTGGATTTGACAATGAAAAATCTATTTAATTTTTATCTAATTAAGAAATACGTGTCTATTTGTGTGTACATGTATATATTCTGTATGAATGTAGAATGCATGTACTTCATTTAACTAGATGTTCTTCAGAACATATCAGACAAGAAATTTAGGGAGATAATGCCTTTGGTCTGTCAATAATGATGTGACAAATCCATGCTATGAATCTCATGCTTTTTAATTTCATTGAGAACACCCAGTTTCCTTCCTCAGTGCTTGGCTCAGAATGGCCAGAAATGCAATGTTGTTATGATATCATTTTTGCTTATTTCTTTATTTTAATATCCCAGTGAAAACTGCATTATTTTTACTGCCATATAGGAAACTTCCTAGGGCTTTTAAGTACAGAATAGTACTCTTCAGACTTCTGTTGACTCTAGTTGGTTCTATATCTACTATTGAGATTCTGCTACAAAATAGTATACATTTAGTTTGGATATTTTCTGAAGTAACATTTTTGTTAAGATTATATTTTTCTCAGTTGGGCATGTGTCTGACCTATCTATTCATGGCATATTTAAATAGCACTTTTGATGGACTTTATGTATACTCATTTATCTCTGACTTGTATTACCTTCTGTTATTGGTTAGTGTGTCTATGGAATTTCATGTATTGTCCTACCTTTGTCTATTATTGCAAACTTAACTACTTGGTAGAGGTTTATAACTTCTGTGACCCCCTACTATGCTACTTTCATAAAACCAATTAATAGAAAATTTCTTTATCTAGAGGAATGAAGGGCTACATTTCCTACAGTGAAATTCTAGCAGGTACATAATGCTTTACAGAATAAAGTGCATTCGTCTTTCCAATTTTATCCTCATTCAAAGACCATAATGTCAGTAGGGTGTTGTTTTTTTATGTCCACTTCATGTTTTAAAGGGGCTCAGAAAGTTTAGGAGACTTGCTTAGTTTACTCTTCTTTGAAGCAATAGATTCTGGCTCTAAACTCAGGCCTCCTGACTCTAACTCCATCCCAGAAGTAGGGCATTTGAGCTGGCTGTGGTGATGATGTTGATATTGCATTGTAGTCATCTTTTTGAATGACTTTTGGGAAAATGCCATTTTGAAATGGAATTTTTATCAGATATGGTCGATTAGGCTAGCTGATATCTGACATCTTCACTGTTATTGGTTAGTGTGTCTTTGGAATTTCATGTATATTGGACATCTTCACTGAAATTAGGCTGTTTCAAAATTTTTACATCAAGTACTCTTTTAAAAAGAGTACAGAAAAATTATTCACCACATTAGAAATATGTAAAAATATTTGGAAAATGTTTCAATGCTGTGAACAAAATCAGTGTCATGTACAACTACAAAGTGTATTGGTATAATGTATCTGCTGTCAATGTCAATTGAAGATTATAGTAAAATATATAAAATTCTCTGCTTAATTTATGGTGCTCTCTTTCTTTACCTGTGTTCTCAGGACATGGCAGAATTCTGCATACCTAACTCTCAGGCTGTATTCGTGGTCCACATATGTGCAGCATTCATTCCATTTTAATTAACCTCAAGACTCCAGTTTACAAGGCAGAGCTGGGCTCCCTAATTATTTTCATAAACCTAGTTATCTTGTAAGTCATGAGAGGCCATGGCTACATCTCACACAAACAAGCAAAATTTAACAAAGTACTAATTTTCTTTTCTTCGCTCTTTTTTAAACAAGGATTCTCTTATATATATTGTTTAATTTTTGTTGAATGATGTTTTAGTTAACTCTGGAAACTACTTAGGGACTAATTTTTTTTCTTTTTGTACCTCTTTAATCTATCTATCTCTATATTTTTAGAGTACATTAAAGAAAATATGCCCTAAGGCAATATTTTTTATCTTTATAATGTATGTGAAATATTATTCTTATTTTATCCTCTAAGGATAGTTAAGACTGAGAATTTAGTTCACTGTTACATGCTGGCCTTGATAGAGAAGGCCCAGGATTATCCTCAGAATCAAGGCTTCATTATTGAGATAAAATGAAAGAGACTTTACTGCTCTTTATGTAATTAAATGCAATCATTATTATGAAAATTTTTCTGCACAGCTGTTAGGCTGAAGAAACTTTTTACATTATCAGTGATCCCTTTATATCTTTGACATGATTCATAGCTCCTTGTGTATTCCCTGGTCTGAAAATGAATTAGAATTTGAAACCATCCATAGGTAAGTAGTATGTATTTGCTGCTTTAATATCAGTACTTTAGCTTGTTTTTTAATTCAGTGAACTATTCAAATGGCTAAAGTGCCATGTCTTTGTAATTTACCTACTCAGTGACTCAGAGATAAATGGTCAAGTAGACCAGTAGGTCATAAAATAGTCAATTCAATTTAGTCTCAAAACTTTTAGGCAACTGAAGAAATAGCTTCCAAATAGAATGTTAATTAAAGCATTCTAATATCATGTATGTGTTGGAGTGGAAATAATGCTGTGTTTCAAGTATTTCCATGGTTAGGGACATGGAATGACCTAACCTACTTGATCAAATTGGATAAAAATTCTCTAATTATATTTATTGATATTAAAATGTATTTTGCATCTAAATTTGAGGTTTGTCTTCTAGAAAGAAAGTCCTTCTTTATGGAACTTTATTATTCTTTATTTGAGGGTATCTAGAAAGAAGGTCCTTTTTTATGGGACCATATTATTCTTTATTTGAGGGCGTCTTGGTCTTGAGAAAGTAGTTTATGTTTAAAAATTAAACAAGGGTATCTTCTGCTTCCTTATGGTGCCAAAATCAGGCTTGCAACCCTAGGTTCTGGTGTTTATTCAGATCAGATAGGATCCTAATAGTTCACTTGATGTGTCCAAGGGATGCATGGTTAATTAGGAACTACTGAAGATCTCACAGGATAAATTATTCTGATTATCTTTCTGTCCCTGCTGCCTGTGTTTGTAATGATGAACACCTTGTTTCTAGTGGTTAAGTGCTGCCATTTAGTCTTTTCCATTCTGGCCTCTTCACTAAAATCCATAAGCCCATTTCAAGGGCAGTATTTTCTTATGTAACTTAATTATATTGCAGTACCTTTTAAGGTACTAAGCCAACTAAGAATATATATTATTATAAACATATTTTTTAAAAAATTATTTGAAAATAATTTCACACTTACAGCAAAGATATAAAAATAAGCAAATGCAAATAACAATGCTATACCTTTACCCAGATCAATTTCTTAACATTTTTCTCCATATACCATCATTTGGATTCTCTCTCTCTGACAATAAATTGCATAACATACTTGTCCTTTACCACTGAATAATTATTTCCTACTAAATAAATATATCTCCAAGGAAGAGGTTAAGTACAAAATGCAGGCTTACATTAAGGAATACTGGAAAGACAGATTTTAGTTGAACCACCAGAAATGACTTCTTCAGTCAAGAACAGATCCATAAGGGACCTGTTCCACTGAGATAACCATTGGACTTGGATCAGGGATCCAGTATTGAGAGGCTAATGTCACTACTGTTTCTGATACAACTCACTATAAGAACAAAAGAAGCAGGAAAAAGGACACATGGTGAATGAAGCAGAAAATCTTCAAATTTCCATGATGATGTTACAAGTTAGGAAAACACCAAAAAGGTAAGACAGTGGTTTTGGCATCACTTTCACTTTCCAAATCTCACTCACGTGCATTAAATTTGAGAAACAATTTGCATCTAGAATTCTAGTTATAATGAATAAATGTTAACAGTTATCCCAGATCTCAATTAGAGATACATTGGAATGTAGGTTGAACATGCCTACAGTGAGAATTACCATACTCAGGCACAATCCAACTAGGCCACTAATCTGTTTTTTTGTACTGGAGATTGAACCCAGTGGTGCTTTACCACTGAGCTATATCCCTAGTCTTTTTTGTTTTATTTTTTAAATTTTGAGACAGGATCTTGCTAAATTGCTTAGGGCTTCTCTAATTGTCTGAGACTTGCCTTGAACTAGCGATCCTCCTGCCTCAGGTATGCAAGTGGCTGGGTTACAGATGTACACCACCATTCCTGGTTTACTAATCTGTTTTTAATGAAAACTATAAGCAATAAATACTTGATTCAATTTTCACAGTATTTATAAACCATATCTGGTAAAACACATAAAACAGATGATTCTGATTCCCCTAGAATGTTCTATGACACAGAGAATTCTTCTTCTGTTTAATATACTTAAATTATGAAAATAAGTTAAATCCAGATAATGGCTAAAGTGAGTTTGATGTTTAGTTTTATATATAATGATAATGCATTTTTCTTATCTAACAAATATTTATTACATTAACATCAATTAAATAATAATTGCATATGACTCATTAATATATTTGCATTTCAGGCACAGCAAGACCATCTTTATCTCTCAAGAGTATGGCATGGAAGATATAGCCCCCCCACAGACTAAGTAAGAGTGTTAATCTTCTCATTGAAGTAATTGGGGAAACTTAGTATGTTGACCATATGATATATTGTTGACTACTAGCTAATAGCATGGCTAATTTGATACATTTAAAAATATAGGTTCTGATGTAAACATGTCTTCTTCATAGAAATTAATAAGAAAAAATGAAAAATGTAACTGTCAATTAATTAGTTTTGATGTTTGGGGGGATTTATTTTATTACGGAAAATTCAACTGGAAGATCAGTGCACATCAACAGCGTGAAAAATATTGACTGCATGGAAACCATACGAGAAAGTCCAGTTGACGTGTATATGCAAGTGGTGAATATACAGAAACTAATTTTCATTGTGGTTTTTTTTTTTTTGATACTTGGGTATCAGCTCTAAACATGGATTTGCTCATTACTTAAAAAAGAATTCAATGAAAGAAAAAAAGCTAAAAGAAAACGTTATTTTTTAAAAGTATCATTCTGATATCTATATAAAACTTTAATTTTTGCCTAAAAATATTATTCCCCAAGCACTGATGAGAGAAGAATCTCTTCCCATAGAATGAGACTTTGGGGGTAAGGAATTTTAAATGAGTTATATGGGAAGGACCCAGGATAATAATTGCCTTAAATGATATTTACATGCAGAGTATTCATTATAAATTCATCAATTATGTATGGAAACCAGCTTTAGGGGTTAGTGGCATTCTGTGTGAATATTCTATCTACACTTGGCATTTTTGTATTCACAACTTTTTTAGAAATTGTAAGAGATCTTATTGCTATTATGAGAGCTCATAATGCAGACAGTCTGTACTGCCATTTGCCACATAATGTCACTGAGGTTATTTTGGTTAGAAGAGGATTTTCCTTTCACTGTAGTAGCCTTCAACACCTACCTGTAGCATGGATGCTGATTCCTTCCTACATGCTTTTCTTGCAAGATCTGTTTGAGGCTGTTGACTGAGGGCTTCATTTTTGAAGTTCTCAGAATGAACTTCATTGGCTTTTTCAGCATGTTTAATGTTCTAATCTCCCAGTATATTCTGTAGAAACCAATTTCTGGAATGAAGATTTCCTTGTTCAACATATGTCAAAAATAAGAATAACAACATTTATTAAGTACCTACCACATGCCAAATGCTATCCGAAGCAATGTACATGTATTGACTTATTTAGTCCTTAATAATTTTATCGGGAAAAACTATTATTATCCCCATTTTACAGATGTGGAAACTGAAACAGAGAAACATTTAGTAATTTAACAAAGTACACACAATAGGAAAAGGCTAAATTGGTATTTAAATAGATATATCAGTAAATAAGTCCCGGGATTAATGTAAAGTGAAACAGAACAAAACAAAACAAACAAACAAAAACCAAAAAAGCCCCACAATAACAATAACCAGATAAACTTTTATACTACTGTTCTTCATACACAATTGTCCACAGAATGTGCATTTCGAGTAGCATTCATTACAACAGTGCACACTTAGGGAAATGCTTCATAAATTCAGTTAGATTCTCTATGGTTGTACTTACAGACCCCAGAGCAGCTCTAAAGGTTCAGAGTCCCTTATGAAGTTTTAGTAAATAAGTCTGAAATTTTTCAGAGAGAGATTTCAAGATAGGGTTAGGGTTAGGGTTTTCATCACATTTACTTTAGAAATCCATGAAGAGTTGGGCATAAGCCAAAGATGTCCCGTTTAATTCCCACTGTTACAGAGGGTAAGCTCCAGAAAGGCAGGAATTTCTACTATATCTCTAATAGATACAAAAATGCCTAGAACATAGTGAATGCTCAAAAATATTTGAGAAATAAGTGAATTAAATTACTTTCCTGGGTCAATACCTGCTATATACCAGATTTAGTCTAAATCCTGAAGTGTTTGAAATGAGAATGGCAAGGAAAATGGAAAGTGATTTCAAAGTCTGTCATGTATGTCCCCTATTCCCATTGTTTTTCACCCTCATTCTTATTCCACAATGCTCAAGAAGAAAGTTAAAATTCATATAAATGTGTTATTAGGCAATTTTATTGTTGTGCAACTACCATAGAGTGTATTTATACAAACCTAGATAATATAGGTCAGTCACTCAATGTGGCCTTGATACAATCAAGAAATCAAGAGACTGATAAGGTGGGCATGGTGGTGCACACTTGTAGTCACAGCTACTCAGGAGACTGAAGCAGGAGATTTGCAAATCTGAAACCGGCATGGGCAACTTAATGAGAATCTGTCTCAAAAAAAAAAAAGGCAAGAAGTGATACTGCTCAGTGGTAGCATACCCCTGGGTTCAATCCTCAGTCCTGCAAAACACACACACACACACACATACACACATAAAAAAAACAACTCCAGAATTGGTAAACACAGTATGTATAAGGCTTATGCTGTCATAACATGGCATACCATTTTCTAGTAAATAATATTTTTATAAGTAGAAATAGTATGCTCTAAAATATGATAAAAGTATGATATGGTGAATATGTACACCAGTAATTGTCTATTATCACTGTACAGAATCGTATTTCTTACAGTTGTAGAACTAGTAATGCAATAGGTTTGTCTGTGCCGTTATCACCACAAACACATGAGTAATGCATTATGCAGTGATATTATGATGGCTAAGCTGTCACTAGTACTCTTTCAGCTGCATTATAACCTTATGGTAGTGATTCTATAAGGTCACATGGTCACATATGCAGTCTCTCATTGATTAAAACATTAATATGTAGCACATATCTGTAATGATAAAAATGCCTTTTGATACTTAGGTACTACTTACTATAAGCCTTTTATAAATCATGTATATACACATTATGTAAAAATATATGTGACAAGGATACTATGTTTCACAGTATTATCAATAAAAATTACTCTCTTTTCCAAAGCTGTACAATGTGTGTATGTGTGTATATATACACACACACATGTATATATAAATATGTGTAATATGTGTGTGTGTGTGTAAATATACATCTGGTGCATACATATACTCATTGAACTTTTACCACATTGACATATGCGAAAACTAAGGCCACAAAACTAGCAGTTGGCCAAGCTGGGATTATGAACATAACCAACCAACCTTCCTCCCTCCCTCCTTCCCTCCCTCCCTTTCTTCCTTCGCAGGTACTGGGAATTGAACCCAGGGATGTTTAACCACTGAGCCACATCTGCAGTCCTTTTTATTTTTTATTTTGAAGCAGGATTTTGCTAAGTTGCTTAGGGCCTGCCAAGGCTAGCTTTGAACTTGAGATCCTCCTACCTCAGCCTCCCCATTCACTGGAATTATAGGTGTGCACTACTTAGCCAGGTAAATTAGCCATTCTTTAGAATCCAAGTTTTAGCCAGTAAACTAAGGTCCCTAGTCAGACTTTAGTGGAAGCGAATGACACTTAATCACACAAATGCCTGTTGCAAATTATAAATGTTACAAGTGCTGTGAAAGAACAGTAGAGAGTTATGCCAGAGAGAGAGTAAGGCTATGACTGTGATACAGTGATATTTAGGCTGATAGCCTAACGAAGAATGCTGGTTTGTCAGGAGAGAAGGCATTCTAGGAAAGATAAACTATGTGCAAGGACAGAGGCAGGGTAGGCCCTTATGCTGCATGAAGAACTGAAGGAAGTGCATTACCATGTGAGCTTAGGCTTTGGAAGCAGGCCAGGGAAAAGGAATGGAGGATGTGTGGAGGAGACTGGAGAGGGAGTGGCCAATCACGTCAACCATGCAAACAGAGCAGAATCTTGTATTCCATTTTTATTTCAATGGGAAGTCACTGTAAAGTTTTAGCAAGGATATGACATGATCTTATTTATGTTTTCAGAAATATCACTCAGCTTTTTTTTTTTTTGTACTTTCATGGCAATATGTAGTTATGATAATAAACACACATTTTTAGAAGAATATTTGTTTTTTTTAAATTTTTTTTTAATATTTTGTTTTTTAGTTGTAGATGAACACAGTATCTTTATTTATTTTATGTGGTGCTGAGGATCGAACCCAGTGGCTCACGTATGTGAGGCAAGCGCTTAACCGCTGAGCCATAGCCCCAGCCCTAGAATTTTTGTTCTTTTTAACAGATGTTTCCTTCACTACTTAGCTAGTGCTTTTGTATCACATACCACATGGAAAATAAGTTTGAATACAGAAACCACATACATTAAAATGTTTTACTATAAATATGATTTCTATAAAAGGCAAGTTTAGTAAACTTACATTTTACTCTGAAATAAGAGATATGTGACAGAAGCACTTAAATATTTAATAGTATTGTTTATAAAACTACACATTACTTATTATAGGCTATGTAAATGCCTACATATTTAATATATTGAGATTTAGATTAATATATATTGAAACAATATTTGCTATAAGAAGTATCAATGCATCAAAATACAAAATGTAAAACAATTATTAATACATAATTCTATAGTATGATTAATAAACAGATTAAGGTTTGCTATTTCATCCATATTTTAATTTTTATGAATTAAAAGGCAAAAAAGTGCCATCACTTCAGTGTAATTCACTAAAAAGAATGCTTATACAGTCCTGTATAATGAAGTGGTACAGACTTGCACCGATGGTGCATGTTCTTTGCAAAACTACCACCTAGAAAAACAATTTAACTACCTTTAGGGTGCTCAATGTTTGTATCTCATTGACATAAACAAGTTGTCTTTTGCAATCAGAAGTAAAATTCATGGGCTATAGCACTGGTTAAAATCAGGCACTGTTAATCTAACAAAGAATTTTTCTTTTTTTGTACTGGTTGAAGATTGGCAGGCATTCAGCTGTAAACATCCAGAGCAGGCTCACAGTCCAGCAGCGCTCCCAGGAGGGCAATGGCAAAATAGCAGCCTGTCAAGGTAGCATGAGGAAGACAAGGCACCACTTACTATGGCACACATTTCTGAGAGCGAGCCAGTAAGGCAAAGTAAGGCAGAGAAAGCATGGAGGTGACAGGTTAGACAGCAGAGAAATGGCATAATGCAGAGTCATTTAATGATTCTAGCAGCTTTCAACTGCTGAGAATATCACAATTATTAAGGGAAGGTGTCATATGTGAATTATCTCTTGATAACAGATAAATCCTTGAATGATTTGAATGTTCTTGTCTACTAGGATATGCCGAAATATTTAGGTTCTATGATAAAGCATTAGTGCCAGTTTTTAAAAGGCTATATAACTGAATCTTCTACCTGTCAAATCTGAGAATGCAAATGAAAAGAAACTGATGAGTACAGCCTAAAATATGTGCTAGTGATTCTTTGGTTATGGTGAAAGACTGTCCTGTTGGTTAATTTAGCATTGATAAATTTGGGATACAGCCAAATTATCATTGGGTGTTCACTAAATTGTACAAAATGTTCATTAATATTTTAAGGTAACATACAATGCATAAAAATCAAAATACAAGTGGAAAGTATTATCAGCCAGATAACTCTTCTTTTTAATTATGTACGTGCAATTATTCCTTGAAATGGAGCCAGATAAAAGATACCATGGAAGTACTAGAAATTCTGCAAATATAAATTAGGAATGAGGAGAGGACTGGGACAATTTTCGTTTAGCAATAGGAGACACAGTAATATTTTTTAGGCATAAGGAGGTGTGTTGAATTCATCCTTAGCTCAGGATTTCTGTGGGCTTTTCATTTCCTGACATTCTCTGTGTTTAGGCCATTTGATTAGTGCACGTTGATAGCAACAGAGCATGGCTTTCAATTTTAGCTCAAAGCCTCTTGTTGAAAGTGTAAGTTAATATTAGTTATAATATGATTCATGTAAAAGCTGTTAAAATAATACCAGAAAAGGTTTGTTTTTTCACTTATAAGCCATATCAGAAATTGAATTTTTTTAAAAAAGAAATTGAATTAATATCCTCAGAGATGAATTTTTTCACTTAAGTTGTATAGCTGCACATAATATTATAACTAGTTAATAGCTCTGAAGACTAATATTTTATGAAGCACATGCCTTTATGCCAGGCATGAGGTACTCTGCTAATAAAACAGACATGGTCTTTCCCCTTCATAGAGCCCAGAAGATAATTTATTAATCTTACAGCAGTCATTGATTTGATTAATTTGTAGCTTTGTTAGAATAAAAAGAAAAATGGTTTAGAATGTTTGTTTTTGGTAGAAAGTTAGATATCTGCACTTCAATTCATGTGTCTGCAGGTTAGGGGATGTGTGGTAATAACTAAAATGAAGCTATAGTAGGTAAGGATGGAGAAGATTTGGATCATTAAATTCCAGGCACTGTTCATTAACACATGGATAATCCAATCTGATCCTTATATAGTCTGATGAAGCTGATATATTTTTAACTACTTTCAGTATTAGGAGACTTGAGGTTGGGGTGCAATTAAACAAATTGCCTAGTTACATAACTAGTAGGTGTATATTTTGATATGTCACTCAGTAAAAAAACTAGACAATGGAAGATTTTTAGAAAGAAATAGTTAAAAGTATTAGCACTTTAATATACATAAATAGATAATAGCAAAGCTGCAGAGGTGCCAGTGGACAGGCAATTATAATGGAACTCAGTAATTGTGACACTCACTGTTTTCTGTATATATTTTTTAATTGCTATTATAAGCCACTATATTTTTCCTGCTAATGCTCTTTCCAGAAAGAAGTCTTCAGAATATTCAGAATATTATTATGATTAGAAAGGTTGAACTGTTAGAGATGATCTTGTGTTTTTGTTTTTTAAAAAACTCTTTTAGGGGTTGGGGCTGTAGCTCAGTGGTAGAGTGCTTGCCCAGCATGCGTGAGGCACTGGGTTCGATCCTCAGCACCACATATAAATAATAAATGAATAAAATAAAGATTCACCAACAACTAAAAAATATTTTAAAAAACTCTTTTAAACTGTACACAAATCACTCAATCATTCTGCCAAGGGCAAGATATAAGAAATCTTTATCAGGAGGCAAATGGGAGGTGAGAATAGATTATTGTAGTCAGTGGGCACTCAACTAAAGGAAACATAAAATCAGAAAAAAAAAAAAAGGCTTTGGCTTTTTTCACTCATAATAAAATACTGATGCAACCTTAATTATGGTGTTATAAGAGTACCATTGGACCACTGCTTCACCATGTGGGACTGAGAACCATATAAATATGGTAGATATTGGTTTTTAGGAAAGGAATATGTGAAAATACTCTTTGTATGAATCATATTTTTATGAAGCTGCTGAAGAGTAGCTGAATGTTGAATCAAATCACGAATTCTCAAGGCTGTCATAATCAGAGTAGGCAAAGTATATATTTGCTCAGGGAAACATCTGTTAAGGAATTTCTCCTGAGTCTCATCAGTACTTGGCAAGCTTTACTGCTTAGGCTATGTTTTCATTATTGGCTTGTCTGTAGGATAGTTTACACTAGTTGTCTTTCTATCATTAATTCACTAGTAAAGAAATAATCTTTTTAATGGCCTGTCTTTGTTGATAATGCCCACTACAAAATGTAAATTAGAAGTCACACACGATTTGTATCTTATGCAGTTGTATTCTTCAATTTTATATACACACAAAACTTGAAAAGTATAAAAATAGTAAGTTATGAAATAAATATGAACCAACCATGGTTTTACATTTACAGTTCAGCTCCTCTCAGGGTATTTCAGAAACTTTAAGTTTACCTTATGCCATCATTCTAATACTTCATTGAAATTATTGAAATTGGCTAAATTATATATGTAGAAAAATCTTTTTTAGTCTAAACAGAGGCAACTTCCAGCAAGACATACTTCTCTGAAATTATCAAATTGATAATAGGAATTAAGACATTTTCTGCAAATAATGAAAGAAAGGAAAACCAGAAAATCATCTTTATTGACACAGTTATCTTATAGATATGTTACAGATGGCATAAATAAAATATATCATGAACTTTTTTGTATGCATTTGATATTAAGACAAACTGATGAGCATGTTCTTTTTCTTCTAGATTTCCATTTAGTGCTTTCCATGTGTTATATAGATAATAAAATGCTATCTTGAAAAATCTATCAATATTTTGTTACAGAATGTGTTAATATATTGTGACTTTTTAAGTGTATTACTTTTGACAAGGTACTTGCTAATATAGCAATCTGTATGCCCCATGTAATTACTGATTAAGTATAGCTTTCTTTAGCATTTTCTTTTGTCAAAATATTGATATAATTTGGCCAACAATAAGCATGGACAAGAATAAAAGTAGTATTTCTGTTCTGTGCAATATTAACCTGCAGTTGTTGATGTTGTTATTAAGTTTCCATAATTGTTTAGGTCATCAATCTCTGGCAAGAACCTTTCAGAGTGCTTGATGATATCGCAAGCTTCAAGCTGTGCTGCATTAAAAAATGATGAATCTCTGTCCAGGTAAAGCTTTGCCCTTTGGCTATCATAATGTATCACCATTTTGTTTACAAATGGGTATTCACTATGCTAAATGGCAACAAGATGCATGAGATCTTATAAATATAAAATGTTGGCACTAGCTAATATTGGAGCTGAAAGTGCAACTGGAAGTCTAGGAAAAATAATCATAATTACATATAAAATAAATGCTTTTGGTAAACCGAAATCATTGTGATCCAGGTATTTAAATGATTAAAACTATTTTTTGAAATAATGCAATTCTATGTAGAACAAGTCTTTTTTTCTTTTTGGTTGGGGCAAAGCCTTATTTGTGCTAAATATACACTCCACCACTGAGCTATACCTCTAGCCCAAATAGGTTAATTTTACCCTTCAATTTTCATTAAAAATATTCTTTATATTTTCTACCTAAATATATTTTTACAAGATCTTATATAAATTTGATAATTTATAAATTTTGAGGAATTAATTTGGAATCATTATTGTTAGATTCATAAGTCATCAGCCACATTTTGCCCGAGTTATTGGAGTTTTGAAGAAGAGTGTTTTATTTTTTTAGTAAATACAAACACAGAAGGGAAGTGACTTGACCTCTTCTTTTGCTGATTGGTTTAAAAGGCAACTGAGCTGTGTGTAATTCCTGTGTAGCCTTTATTTTGTTTAGAATGAAATGAAATTTTGACTTAATTTAGAAAAATAATATTTTTAATATGGTGTCTTTTCATATATAAGCATGATTTATTTCTATCTATTAAGTCCTTTACTTATATTATTCAGCATGATATTATGGTTTCTGTTAGATTTATCCCTAGTTATTAAAGTTACATGAAGCTTTTCTTTGACTATGGTAGCCTTGAACTTGAGTATGATTAATAATTCTGTAATCTCAAAGATGTGTTTCAAATGTAAACAAAGTTACAACATCAGTAATATACATAAGACAGTATTATTTGGATTTATTATAAATATCTGAATATTCATGTAAATATATGTAAACTTCCTAGATGTTCTTCAGTGAAAATTCTTATGTTTATTTTGTAATAAATTTTTGTGGCATTTTGAAAAAATTTTATTATTGAAAAGTACAGTGCTATATTAATAGAGTGTAAAATGATAATATCATGAATACCCTATTAAAAAGTTTCCAATAGTTAAATATGTAGGAAAATAAATTTGAAGATTAAATTAGAATTTGAAAATGAGATTGGAATATTGGCAAAGAATATGCTATGTACTTAAGAAAGAATATCAAATACCAGCATACTTATGAAATTTAAATAATATAAGGCAGAATGTTAGAGATTATAGATATTAGATAATACTAATGTTTGCACAAATTTTCACTGTACAATATGTAAAAATGTAAACAAAGGAACCTAACAACTGTAAGTTTTAGATATTTAACTTCATTTAGGCTATGAATTTCTCCCCCTAACAAACTTTAATTGTAAATGAATGTGCATTTAATGGTTTACATGTTCTGTGCAGTGGCTGCACAAGCATCTGAGAATAGGATAATAAATTTTCCTGCATTATTAAATAATATTTACAAGAAACATTTTATATAATAAAATTCATATTTTATGAAGTTTGAGTTTTTTCAGATTCTTATGATTGTATATTTGTTTATCACTGATGTCCCATTTATAGAATCTCATCATCTATAATGGTTCATCTATGATAGTCCTATTTGACTTTCTCACAATTGTGGTCATTTATTAATTTTAGCATTTGAACACCTAGCCTTTGATTAAAGAAGCATTTGGTGTACCTGTATTTGGTACTCTAATGTATTGACTGTTGTGATTCAGAGAATCTTATGTTTTCAATTACATTTCTAATAGTTTATTATTAGAATGCTTTTGAGTCATGTCGAATTTTTATCTATCAAATTTGATGAACTCTTATTAATTAGTTTATGGATTCTTTTGATTTTTCTGTGTGGTAATCACATTGTCTGTCACTAAAGATTAACTTGTCTCTTTTTTAAATGTCTTATATACATGACTCATTTTCTGTATCTTATTATAGAAACGATAGTAGGGGAAATAATATGGTAGTTTAATTTTTTTTTAACCAAGTAATATGACGTTTGCTGTGGATTTTTAAGTTAATGCCTTTTATCAACTTGGACTACTCTACTATGACTAGTTTGCTGAATTTTTGTTTGTTTTATCAAGAATACATTTTAGTAAAAACATTTTAGTATCTATTGAAATAAATAAATTTCTTCTTTAACCTACTAAGATAATTTATTCAATTGATTTTTTATGTTGAAGCATCATTGCAATTTTTTGATTTTGTCTATTGGTTACTATGCATTTTAAAAATATACTGTACTATGTTAAATTTACTAATATCTTAATTAGAATTCCCTTTTCTGTTTATAAAGGAGTCTAAAATGTTTCCTATTTTTGTATTATCTTTGTCAACTCTGTCAAATTAATAATGGTCTAGTAGCATTGTGTGGGATTGTTCACTCTTTTTGACTTCCTGAAACATGGTAGAGATTACAAATTGTCTTTTAAAGGCTTAGGAAAAATTTATGATTAGATTTTTTGGAGTGGGTTGTAGTTTTAGGGGCTCAAATTTTGATTACCTTCAGTGGTGTTTTTGTTGTTGTTGTTGTTGTTGTTGTTTGATACCAGGAATTGAACCCAGGGGCACTTCTGAGGGTTTTACTGAGTTGCTTAGGGCCTCGTTAAGTTGCTGAGGCTGGCTTTGAATTTGTGATCCTCTTGCCTCAGCCTCCTGAATTGCTGGGATTATAGGCCTGTGCCACCATACCTGGCACCTTCAGTGTTCTTAATTGCCATGGTACATTCAACCTTTAAATTTCATACAGAAACAAGTAGTCTTTTATATATTTTCTGGACAATTATCATTTTTATTTAGATATCTAAATTATTCCCATTAAGTTGCTATTTAGTATTTACTTAAAATAAAAAATCCTGCTGTTTCTATAGTTGCATTGCTTTTTATTTCTAATAATAAATTGGTTTATTTCTTCTCTTGAATAGGTACTGTTAGAAAATGTTTTATCTAGTTTGATACAAATAATCTGGCATCAAATACTATATCATACATTTAAGAGGAAAAACCCAGGTAAAATACATTCCAACTCTGAAGACTTAGTTTTTATTATTTATTACTGGTACCACTAAAATAATGAGTACATGTCATAATCTTGGTGAAGACTAAAGAGGTTAAAAAGACTAAGAAATTAGCATTTTTTTGCATTAGGATGTATAAAAGTTTATGTCTAAGCATCTTGAAATGCTGACAAAGAAACTTTTTTTGGCAAGAAAAAGTGCTGCATGGCAAATTTATGTTTTTAAAGAATGAGTAAGAAGTAAGGGCTTTAAAAATTTAAATATCATCAGACTAGAATAGAAATTTAGAGCTTAGAAAGATCTTAGAAATAATCAAATCCAATTCATTCACAAGTAGTGAAACTGAATTCTAAGGAAGTTAACTAACTTCTCTTAGAAAATACAGCAAATTAGCCAGGAAAAGAACTACAACTGAGGTCTCCTGTCCCTGTCAAGTATGCTTTCCACTGAATCAGACTGGCACCATGTGTGCGGAAAATGTATTAAAGAGTATGAGAAGGTTACTGCAAGATTTATTCTACAGGAAAGTACATGGATTCTTTGCTTAGTTTGTAGGATAGAATGGAGCATATGGCATTTATGTTTCATTGTTCCTATGGGCTGAATGAACTCTCTACCACTTACTGAAAATAAAGGGAGGAACAATTATCATTAACCAAATAACTTGGCCTCAGCACTTCTCCCTCTTACTACTTTAATGACAATAACTGATTTCTTTCACTCTGTCATTTGACTTTCATCATCAATATTTGTAGAATTTATCTATATGAGTGGGCTTATTTATTCAATAAGGTTTTATTAAGCATCTAATACTGACCAGAAACTGTGGAAAGGTACTAGAGTGTCAAGTAAAAATAAAATGGAGAGATCAATGATGTTATTGTAACATGTATCTTGTAATTAATCTTTACATATTCTTTAAAACATATGCCACAAACATGATGTTTACATATTATGCATATATTATAGGGACAAAGGATAATCAAAAGGGTCAAAAGGCACAAAGAAGCTGGGTGTGGTGGTGCATACCTATAATCCCAGCTACTCAGGAGGCTGAGGCAGGAGGATCACAAGTTTGAGACCAGCCTGGGCAACAAAACCTAAAAGGGTCTAGGGATGTAGCTCAGTGGTAGAGGATCCCTAGTTTCAATCCTTAGTACCACAAAACAGGGGAGGAGGGAGGCACAGAGATGTTAAGTAATAATAAAAACAGTCTTGACTAGTTGGGCACAAGTAGAGCCATTGATGACTTTAGTGATTTTAGGAATGAGGTGGAAATTTGGAATAAACCTACTAATTACAAGGTAGTTTTTTGTTTTGTTTTGTTTTTTGGCACTAAGGATTGAATCCAAAGGTGTTTTACCACTGAGCCACATCCCCAGTCCTTTTTGGTTTTTATTTTGAGACAAGTTCTCATTAAGTTGCTTAGGGCCTCACTAAGTTGCTGAGGCTGGCCTCAAATTTGCAGTCCTCCTGCTTCAGCCTCTCTAGTTGCTGGGATTATACGTGAGTGCCACTGTGCAGCTACAAGGTAGTTTTAAGTACCCAGCTGAGAATAGCCACTGACACTAGAAAGCACTTGATTGTTTTCCAAGAAATAAAGTGATGTAGGTTTGGAGGTCTCACTGAAGATGAAGAGCAGCTGAGATGGCAGTAAGAGAAATCTGAAATGACCAATTTGATTGGAGAGGACCTTTTGGAGTTTAGAACTCAGAGATGATAAAGTAAAAAAGGCGTATGAGTCAGAGTTTTTAGAGAAACAGACAATATGATTGATTATCTATCTATCTTTCTTTCTATCTGTCTGTCTATCTGTCTGTCTGTCTGTCTGTCTGTCTGTCTACCTACCTACCTACCTATCCATCCTTCCTTCTAACCTGTGCTATGGACTGAGTTATGTCCTTCCTTTGGCTAAATTTACAAGTTGTCACTCTGATCCCCAATGTCATGGTATTTCTAGAGGGCCTTTGGGAGGTAATTAGACTTAGATTTGGTCACGAACATTGGGTAATTCCCTCAAAAGAAAAAATGCCACAGAGCTTGTGCTCTTTTATCTGCTCACTGAGAAGGTGCCATCTGCAAGCCAGGAGAGAGTCTTCACCAAGATCTGAGCTCTGCCAGAACATTGATTTTAGACTTTTTACCCTCTAGAATTATGAAAAAGTAAATTTCTTTTGCTTAAGGCTCTCAGACCATGGTGTTTTGATGGCAGTTCAGTGAAACTAAGATATGCATGTACAGAGAGAGAGAGAGAGGGAGAGAGAGAGAGAGAGAGGGAGGGAGAAAGACACTATAAGGAATTGGCTTATGTGATTGTGGGACATGTATGTCTGAATTTGTTGGTCAGGCCACTGGGGCAAGAAACTAAGGTGAGAATTCATGTTTTAATCTCTTTGGTGGCCTAAATGGAACATGAAGGTTGCATAGCTGGCGATATTTTCCATGAGTCTTCTGTCTAATAACCTTACTATAACTTTTTATTCAAAATTTTATTGTTAATATGTTCATATAACTTTCAATTGTAGCCTAACAGTGGATGTCATTCTTAAAAACAAAACTTATCTATCACTGCCATCGCTACTATTGTTTTAAATTTATTGTATGGTTAAGAAATAATGCCATCGGGTTACATGTAGTAAGTCCTATGTTCCAATTATCTAATTTTGATTTTGAAAAGGATTTGGCTTTATCATCTATATTATAAAATCTAAAAGACACAAGCAATGCACAGATGGTTATGCAGAGGGAGCCCCTGCTTTGTATTTGCAAATCCATGGACACAGCATCATATGTATTTATTTGTACCTTGAACATAATTAAGCTGAATGGAAACAATTCATTTAAACCATAGTGATACTGTTCTCTATTTAAGTACAGAAACTGCTGGATCTAATCCCAGGTTTACAATAGCCTTACTTGAGAAAAATGTAGTAGTTAAACCAAGAGAAATACTGACCTAAAAATTGATGTGTAAAACTAATCCATAACAAAAACAAAGTTTTATTGTTTTTAGAGCAATTGAAATAACACAATATTACTATTTAAGTGAAGACTTTTTTTTAATTTATATGTCTTAGTAAAATATAACAATTCAACCAGTAAATAGTCCCTTTCAATCAGTTTTATATGTTAAACAATTCAGTAAGTCTTTCTACAACACATGCATTTTCACCTTACATATTATCATAAGTTCTCTCTTAAAAGTTCATGGACTTATTTTTTTTTTTTCCAAAATGTCTGCTGAGTATTTCATCATAGATTAACATTTTTATTTCAAGAAAAATAAAAATAGGACTTGTATATTTTATGAACTCCTATTTAAAAAACCAAACCAAACCAAACCAACAAACAAAAAACACCTTCTAAACCTAAGGAAATCAGCAGGGAGTTCCATATCATAATATCTCTTCACTCTTTGCTTCTTTGACCTATACCTTCTGTAGGTTCACATGCATGAAGCAAAGAAATAAAGATGCAAATTAATAGAAGCACATTATGATTATTACCCACTCTTTTTCCTCTTTATTAACATAATCTTTGGATTACACTAAGTATATTGTTTCACATATCATAACACTTTTTAAAAAAATTATACTCCCTTTTCCTGCTTGATATGCTTTTATAGTGCAATAAATGTATTAGTCTTCTGATATTTTAAATGTTTTAAAAGTTTTATATGTTGTATTTATTCCAAATCTTCTGGTATATTGGTAAATCATATGCAAGAGTCCCTTTATAAACTTCTTTTGAAATTCTGTCACATCCATCAAGTAAATGACTAAATTAGCTGATAAATACGTTGCTTAAGTTACTGGTTTCAGCGCCTTTAGATACCAGAGCCAAATGTTAATGAATGACTAATTCATGCCCTGAGACTCCATATCACCTGATAATATGATCCTCAAAATTCAAATTAATCTCACCTACTTTCTGTTAACAAATTTTACTTGCTATTTATTGGATTCATTAAAATATATTTTAGCTGGATAAACAAATGTAGATCAACATGTATAAAGAAACACTAGAAACCTGGCTTAGTTTCCTTTTCATGTATAACTTAGCATTTTGAAAGCATTCACCTCCTTTACCTCTATGTCCCTTGTCAACATTTGGAGACAGACAGTGTGCACTGTCATTTCTTTTACTTAATAAGTGTACTTGTGAGTATTTCAACATCTTCTCATCAAGCAAGTGTAAATGTTAAAAGCAGCTCTGCTGTTCCAGATCACTGCTGAGTGGCTGTTGCAGGATTTATCTGGGTGAAAATATCAAACAGTGTGTAGATGTTGTTGACAATTTCACTAGTGTTTTATTTAATAAAATATTAGAAGTTAGAGGTACGAGTTCTAGCATTTAATTTACTGTGCTTCCCAATTATTTTTTGAGCAATAGTCATCACATTGTGCCTTACTTTTACTACGCCGCCTCCTTCTTTATTAACAAAAAGTGCCAAATGCCTGCTCAGAGTTTAAAAAGAAATAATTCTCATTGTACATTATTGAAATAAGGGTGTTTTAAAAGATTTTTAAAATTCAAATAATAAAGAGATGTATTAATTTGACTATGAACTGACCAAGTCCACTACTGCCTTCTAAAATATATTCATGCTATGATGATAAATATCCTTCATTTCTTTTTCATTGTGTTCTTATTTTTGTTCTTATGTTTGTCAAAGTTGGTTCATTATGCAGTACTGGAAATGTTGCTGTATCTCATGTAACAGTAACACTGCATGAAGAAGTATGTAATGGGGTAACTTTGAAAGGGAGCTATTATTTTGTTTAGGTTGTAAGTGAGAAAATTGCAGAGTTCTTCTAAAACATTGTAAGAGGCAACATAAGACAAGTGGTCCTTATCAAAAACATTCACTATATCTGACAGAAATTAATTCAATTTTGTTCATACATCAGTCAGAACCATTAAAATTGTAAGTTACAAAGATTTACCTTAAAGCAGCTTAATTAAATATTTGGACTTTCCCATGCGTGGAAACTCCAAATGTAAAGTAGTTTTAGCCATGGCTGGACACAGACCAAGCAAAGTCAGCAGACTCTCTTGCCTTTCTAAGTCTTCTTTTCTCATATTACTTTCTTTCTCAGGCTCAGTGTCCTGGTCCTTAAGAGCACCAGGCTTACTACTGATAGTATTATATTACAAGCACATCTCTTTCCCCTAAATTACCGTGAAAATTCTTAACTTGACTTAAAGACCTGAATTGGGTGACAGACTTCTTATTCTTGAACAGATGTCTGTGTGTAGGAGCTGTAATAAATTTGAGCACATGCAGCTCTCTAGGTGCTAGGGACTGGACAAGGCTTACCTAACCATATCTAGGAAGTGTGGATGAAAGGGGATGTGATGTCTAAGGCCTGAAATTAGACCACATGTTTGTAGTACCTTGGCATCTGAAACCAGGTGGACCCTGAATAATTTTAACTGCAAGTTCCTCTTCCCATTCTGCTCTGTAGATCAGGTTCCCTAGGAAAACAACCCTCCTTACTGAGGGGACCAGATCAGTCCTTTAGCTTGTCCCCAAAATTATGCCAGCAAGCCAATAATATGCTCCTGTAGGAACAAGGCAGCACATCATCCCCTCGATAGTATAAAACCTGCCTACTGCAGTTCCTTCTTGTTCACTCAGTACCCAAGTTCAACCCCCTGTTTTGCCTTGCATGGCATGTAGTGTGTGTCCTTCTATAAGTGACTAATAAATTTTTGTTGAGTTTGTCTGTCTTGTGTTGGGTGTCATGTGTTCTGGCCATTTTCAAAACTATAGGGCAGGAATAGTTCACCAAAGGGGTGAATAAGAGGTATTTAAAACAGAGGGACATCTCCAAAAATCAGGAGTAAATTCCACATAAAAATGTAGGCCCTCAAATCACTGAAGTTAATTTCAGTTTAGGTCCACAGTTTGGTTCCAACAAAAGTACAAAAGTATCAAATCTTTCTAGAGAATTTGGGCGTGTTTGGGAGCAATATCCTTTCAACTTAGAATTTATTACTTGATTCAGAAAGTCTAGATGATAGAAAACAACTGGACTGATATCCTAGCTAAGAAGCACTGCTTGTTATGTCTTGTATTTTCTTGGAAATTTATTATACTCATCAATTTTCTAAGACTTTGGTAAATCCTACAGTAAAAACAACCAACCAAACAAACAAAAAATTATTCCCAGGCAAATTTGACCAGAAGAATACAATTTGTATATCGTCTATTAAAATTTAAAGAAACTGTTTAAACAGAATATAACACCTTTGAGTAATGCTGATATATTCTGAATCTATGAATATTTATACTTTTTACAATTTATAAAAAATTCTATGACAGTATCTCAAATATTAATAATTATATAGAATATAGTTATTAAAAATAATATTTTAATTTAACATTGAAGTATTATATTTGTGGTACTTTCCTTAAGAGATCTATACTATGATGGATATTAGATTTAGATATCTCAAATTAAATCAGCTATTTAAGTTGTATTCTGTTCTTTGATTGGCTTCTCTAGATTAAATCCTTTGATGGCTATTTTTTAATATTATTTGAGAACATAAATCCAAATCTTACAAAATCAGAAAAATTATTAAGTAGTTATCTCTCTTTTTATCAGAAAACTCTGATAAAAGTTTTATCAGAAAAAGATTAGCCTCAGACTTTCCAACCTAAAATATAAACATATTTTAAAAAGCTAATATTTTAGATGCCTATAGTTTCTTTTTTGAGCAAACTATGAAGACAAATCTACCTCCAATATTTGTCTTCTGTGTCCTTAACTACATATCTCCTGAATGAGCATATTAAAAAACTTACATAATCCAAGTTATGAAACATGGTTCATATAAATTTTCTGAACATTGTTTCTTATGCAATAGGAATTAATTATTCCAATAAAAATAACAGTAACCCATAACACATAATAAGTAGTGCAAATTGGTTGGGATTTTGAGGACATTAAAATTATTATTTGACTAAAAATAATAATGTCTACTAATGACTACAAAAATTCTGAGTTAGATTATCTTTGTTATCTTTAATATACACTAATTCTGCAGAATTTTGTAAAGTTTTTTCCTGGAAGAACATAACTGCTTATTAGCAAGGGGAAATATTTTATTTCTGACAAAAGCAATCATGATATTTTAGATATGATGAAGAAATACTTATCAGTGTAATTATTATCGTTTCAAACAGTGTTTCCTTAAAATGAATATAGGTGATAAGGAGTATATTATTAAGTCTTACAAAAGAAAGTCACGAATAATTTAATTATTTAAAAATCAACAATCTTAGATGAAAAGGAGATTAATTGTATTCACTAACATGATATTCTAACATAAAACTAAATACATGGGGGTTTGGGGGATGTTTTATATATTAGAAATTAGAATATTCCAAATTGCTAAAATCTAGGAAGATTTTACAAGACACATAGACTTTATCTTAAAAATCTATTCCTAGTTCTCTAGTTCTATTATGACAATATTGACCTAAGTAAGCTATAATGTAGCAAATCTATTAGAAAGACTCCTATTCTCTCCTATATAATTACTTTTTGAAATTATATAAATGACATAAAATCAAATCCTTTGAAAAATAAACAGATAACCAACTTTGTATATATAACTTTGGCTCATTGGGGAAAATGTGCATATGGGCATATAAATATAATTATATAGTTCTCATTCCTCTTTTTTTTTTTGTTTTTTGGTTTTTTTTTTTGGTACTGGGGATTGAACTCAGGGGTACTCGACCACTGAGCCACATCCCCAGCCCTATTTGTGTTTTATTTAGAGACAGAGTCTCACTGAGTTGCTTAGTGCCTCATTGTTGCTGAGGCTGGCTTTGAGCTCAAACTATGAAAACAAATCTACCTCCAATATTTGTCTTTTGTAGCCTTCACTACATATCTCCTGAATGAGCATATTCATATGATCATTCATATGATTCTCCTCTCTCAGCCTCCCAAAGTGCTCGAATTATAGGCGTGCACCACCATGCCTGGCTTCCATTCCTCTTGGCTATAGAAGCATCAGTGTCAAAAACTCTCATAGATCACTGTACTTTAGCTTTCACTGCAGTTGTGAATATGTGATGATTTGTGTACTGTTTTCTGTTTTCTGTATGTTCTTCCATCATTGAATCCAGCAAGGGTAGTGTATCCAAACTGTCTTTGACTCTGACACTCTTGCTCATAAGAACCATCCCTTTTTTAATTGTCTGAAAATAATACATATTTATTATCTCACAGAACCTAAGTGTGCTTAACAGGGTGCTTTTCTTCAGAGTCTCTCATGAGGTTGCAGGCAAGGATTTGACCAGGGCTGTGATATCATTTGCAAGCTCAACTGGAGAGTGATCTGCTTCCACGTTCCTCTGGGTATTAGTGGGATACTATTCCCCACAATAAGAACCCTTGTGTTTACATTGAGCCCAGACAGATGACCCAAGATAATTCTGTCACCTCTGCAATGTCCCTTTTATCATAATGTTAATGTATTCACTGGAGATTTGAATGTGGTATCTTTGGATACTATCATTCTACCTACCTTTGTATCTATCTACATCTCTGTATATCTGTATATCTATATGTTGATATGAATTTGTTTACATACATAGGGAATATAATTGTTAGTGTACAGTTTTAAGATCAAAATAAATAGAATTTTACTTATATATCATAATATAGTTTTATTTGAATTTTTATCACTAATCAAATTTTGTAAGAGTCTCAAAAAATTTTAGTCAATTCAGGGTTGTGTCAGGGTTTATAAAATGTCAAATCATAGGGTTTGAGTGTTAGAGAAGCATCTGTGAAGGTCTAGCCCATCAGTTTTGCAATTGAACTCTCTCTCATTCCTATTAGCCTATATTACTTGGCAACAAGAGGTCATCTAATTCCTATTTTACAAGTACTCATGCATTCATTCATTCAATAAATATTTATTGAGTATGTATGAAATACAAAACATGAATAAGATATCATTCTTTATCTAAAGGTAACACTGTCTAATATTTATAAATATATAACTTTAATGCAATCTAATTGGTACAATGGCAGAAATGTGCACTAGGTATTATGTGAGCACTGAATATAGGTATCTAATCCAACTTGGAAGGGGTGAAAATTTGGTTAGCAAAGGCTCCTAGAGTTGGTGACAGAAGAACTGAGACAAAAACAAGTGAGTTAGCTAGGAGTACCTATGTATTGCTAGAGCCAAACTTCAAAGTTCCTTCAGGACTGGAGATATATCTCCAGTTCAAGTCAACAAAATAATTATTGAGCTGTGATGCATGCTAAGGAGAAGTGCAGAGTCCTATGAGAACATTTAATACCTATACTTCTCCTTGACAAGAGGATTAGGGAAAGCTTCTCTGAGGAAGTTACAGACATTAAACAAGTAATTACAAGTGTGATGAGTGCTATGGAGCGATGCTATGGTAATGCAGAGAAAATAATTTAACCTAGTCAAGAGGGTCAGAGACTGCCACACTAATAAAGTCATGATTGAGTGGAGACATGAGGGAAAGTAGGATTTAACAAAGGAAGGGAGAAGGGAAGAGTGGAGCAGTGAAATATTCAGTATAGCAGGAATGTGGAGAGAGAGAAAGAATGAGAGAGGCTGGAGAGAGGGATTTTCTAAGCCTTATGAACTGGTTAGGATTTTTAAAATTGTATTTGTAGATTTGCTGGTGACTTTGCTAAATTTTAAGTTTAGAGAGAGCATTATCAGATTTGTAGTCTTAAAAGATCCTTCTGGACATAGGATATATATCAGATTAGATTAGAACCAGATGTTAGAAGAAGAATTAGGAAGCTGTTGCAGTATCCAAATACACCCTGATTTTTTAAATTTAATTTTTTATTCTTTTTAGTTATATATGACAGTAGAGTGTATTTTGGCATATTACACATACATGGAGTATACCTTCCCATTCTTGTGGTGGTACATGATGTGGAGTTACACTGGTCACGTATTCATATGTGAACGTAGGAAAATTATGCCTGATTCATTCTCTTTCCTATTCCCATCCTCCTCCCTTCCCTTTCTTCCCCTTTGTCTAAAAGAAATTCATTGGATTAGACTTTATTTTTATTAACTTATTGATAATAGATTCATTGTTTTTCTGATGGTGTACTATAGTAGAGATCACACAGAGACAATTTATTGTATTCAATACACTTTCCCCTGTATATATTGTTCACTTCTCTGACCACTGGAAAAACAGCTTCTAAATAGTTGTTTATTTTGTATGAATAGCTTTCAAACTGTTTGTTGATATTGGTCAAGTTACAATGAAAACTGCACAGGAACTCTTCCCGCAGTATTGTTATTCTCACATGGTCACCACCCATGAGAAATTACATTCTGGGTGAAAAGAAAGAAAAATGAAACATGAACTCCAGAGACCAACAAATAATTACAAAATAATTTCCAAATCCCAGACACAGTGCCATGAAATACAACTCATATCCTTTGAGATTTCTAGTGCTTCACTGGCCATTGCTGGATGCGTTTTGTCACATATCTTGTAACAAACACATCAGACTTCAAAGTCACAATTGTTGACTTTATTTTTGAAAAGAGATATTTAATTTCATAATAATAGGTTGTCAGTATTCACATCTAGAAATAACTACACAGAAGACTCAATGAAAAGAAATATCCTTTAGAGAAGTGGTTTATATTATTGTTTCACCCTCCATTCCTTCCGAATACCATATATATAAACTATATATAATATATATGTTAAATATATTATATATATTTAGCTCTATTTTACCCCTGCTATAACTTTTGCAAAGCTTGAGTCACTGTTCCTCTCACATACTTGGTTGTCTTCAGTTCTGTTTTTGACTTAAAATTTATAGAATAAATAAGAATTTTGGAAATGTCTTGAAATTGAAAAATATAAATGTTCATCCTAAATTGACAGAATTGTGAACAAACACTTTTTACATTTATATTTTAAGTACAAAGAGAGGAAAAACATTTTTGGCCTGTCAACTTTACCAGCCTAGCTAATTGCTCTGCTTGACCTTTGGTCCCTGCAGTCTAATTACACTTCCCTCTGCATTCATTTAAACAACAGCACAAAGCCTATACAGCTTAGGAAATGTTTGAATGATGTTGATTTACTCTCTTTAACACAGGATTTAAAGGTAATATTTAAGAAATCATTATGCTAAACAGAAGTCATTTCTGTAGTAAACTACTGGGAATATTTTGCCTTCTAGCAGAACTTTCAAAGCTAACTCTTCTTTATCAAGGCAGATGTGAAAAAAATAGTCTGACTTATTATCCAATAATGATTTTTTTTTAAATGGGAGCCATTTAAAAAAGCCCTTTCTTTTAGAATTAAAAATTCCCAGGCCATCCATTGTTAGAGTTTGTCATATGTAAGAATAAAATCAGGTCCTTGGACTTGATAGAACATTCTTTTCTTTTCCATACAGCTCCAAAAGTTAGGGTGTTTGCAAGGTGCCAATTGTTTCAGGAGACATTGTTCCCAGGTGACAGGGTTTTGACATTTTCTTTGTAAGGAAATGGCCCATTTTATTATTTCAAGTGTGAAAGCTGACTCAGGCCGCTAAAATACAGAATTGAGGTTCTGTTTCCCTGCTTGCCCTTATTTTCAAGAAATCGGCTACTTCCTACCCCAAGGCACACTGACTGCAAGCAGTCCTTCCTGATTATTGCAGTTTTATGAGGAAAGAAAGACGAAAAGAATAGAAATCTCTTTACTTATGGAAGGGGCTCATTCTCAAAGCAATCACTCATGTTATGTTGGTACATCTGATGGGGATACTATGGAAAATGAGGCTTATGTAGCCACTGAAGTTAATATTCTGGCTGTCTGGTGGAGCATCCTTCTACTGAAATCTTTGTCATGTGTACTCCAAAGGGAAGAATCATGCCTCCTTTTTGGTATTAACTGGCAAGTATTGTCTCTGCCTGTCAAATGGATGTGAATTCCCAATATTCACATTTTATGGAACTATAATTGGAGTTGCTCATAAACACATCAACTTTCTGTGGTTAAAACTTCAGTCTAGAGGTCTGAGTTGAGACTAGAGTACACGCACCATAGAGCCAGATAACCCCCTATAACTAAACATCTAGAAACGGGCTATCACTCTTGCCCAAGTCTTTTGATTCTTACAGGAATTGTTTTACAGAGCTCTATTGCCCTTCACTTTTCTTGTTCCTTCTTTACCACTAGTCTTGTTCAAGGCTTTCTCTGTCCATTCCAAATTGCATAAAAACTCATATTGAGTTTCTATCTCTTCCCTTCCAGAAGGCCTGGGAATCCTGTTCAAATCTGAACATCTGTTCCCCAGTAACTGTCAAGCTATAATTAATCCTTTCTTTGAAAGCATAAGGATTTCTCTTATCAGGCATACTACTATAACTTTGAAGGCATCTTGGAAAATTCTCTACTAGGATCTGTATCTGCACTTTATCTGTGTCCTAATGTATCCTTACCTTTTCTATGTTTATCTCTATCTTCAGTCTTTTTTATCTCCATCTTTTCACCTATACCTCTTATGTGTCTCCAAATAACATATTCTTTATCTTTTCCTTAGCTCTGATTTTTACATTATTACATTTTACCAGCAATATTTCATCCATGGATAAGACAATGTTCCAGGACTTCAGTGGTGATTCAATTTTAAATTCACATGATGGTTAAAAAGAACTATGGAAAAGAAATGAAAGCAGCATGAGGATAGCTGTGGGGCCTGATTAACAGTAGTTGTAGGTGTTGAGAAAAGGCAGCATCAGACATATCTCCCTATATAACCACTTGATTGATTTAAAGAGGACTAACGGAATCAGTTATTGGGGGAGTCAAAAGGTATGAGTGATTTTGTAGGGAAAAGCATGAATTTAGTTTTTCATTGATTGAATTTTAAAGTAAATTTAGATATCTAAATGGAATGGTCTTCATACTGATAGAATTTTCACAATCAGAAATGACCATAGTCAACCTTAATGTGGTTGGCAATGTATGTCAGTGTCCATGTATGGTAGAATCAGTCTTTGATTCCCTCTTAAAAATAAGTTACAATCAAATTAAAGTTTTGCCCCCTATTAAAATATATGAATATTAAATAATATCAAGTAGTTTCTTACATGTTTCACATGTAAAAACATAAAAAGTGCATACTAAGCTTTACTGGTCTTCTGTGGTTCCATTGTTCAGGAGATTGACTCCAAAAATTGCTCATGTAAAGGAAACCCCAGATACATAAATTAGATCTTGGGCATGCTTTATCAAACTTGAAAACCTAAACCTGCTCTAAAATATGTTGGAAAAATAACATATACCAAACAATTTCAAACTCAGCTATAATCCTAAAAATGGGAGAAAAAGGAAACCATAACAGGCTGTCACAAAGACAAACCTTAGTGTGCCTTCCATCAACCTCCATTTTCCTTTGAATGGCTTTTTATCTTTTAAGATTTATCTCCCATCACATGCTTATATTTTCATAGTCAATTAGGATAGGAAATTACAGAAAGAAATGGAGATGGATGGGTGGTATAGGCTGAGTTTTATATATAGACTGGCTTCATGAATTTTAAGAGCCAACAGAATTTTGGAAGAAATACCTGAGGAATGCACATAAAATACCTGAGGAATGTACATAACCCCTTTTGATTCAGTGACAAGTAAGTATCTTCTTCACTCCTTAATCCTTGAGAGGTTTAGGATAAAGCTTCATTAGCCCCATGTTAGTACTTTACAGAGACTTTGGAACAGGATCTTCAATACATTGCACAAAACTGGGCCGCAAGAGACAACATAAAGCTGTCAGTATGAGCTACATACAGCCTCTAGTGTTCAGCTTAATATTTACACTTAGTTTTCTTTTACCAGTGTTGATTTTGGGTGAACTGATTAATACCATTTTTTTAGGTTGTCTGTAGAGTCCTTTTTTATCCACTTCAGATGAAAAAAGACAAAATTTTAGTTCAAATATAATAAAACTCTACAAGACTATATTTCTATAAGTCCTAAAGTGTCCGTATTTGTTTTCTATAAACCTGAAATTTAAATTTAGGACATTTTTTTCATAACTGAATTGTGCACTACAATTCACCTATTCACAAACTTTCATTTTGCAGAAAACAAAGCAAAGGCCAAAGATGTTGAATGACTTATCCGCAAGCACTCAACTAATTAGCACTGAATCAAAGATTCTTGAATACTTGGGTAGTGCTTTTTAGAATGAATCAAATAAAAGCTAAAGGAAATATATTACTGTCAAATTAATGTAGATACTCAGTTATTTATATATCATACTTTTTATGAAGAAGAAGTGAAAATAATGATAAGTGTAGTGTATTTCCATGGACTTTACTTATTATCTTATTTAAAAATTACCTTCAGTTAGATCACCAAACTGAAGTGAACTTACATTGTTTTCAGAGGTTCAAACAAGTTCATTATGTTGAGCAGAAATCACATGACTGCTATTTCAAACTTTGGCAGAAACTGCTACAAAAAAGTCCCTCAATAGTTAGAAATGACCCTTCTCCACTCCCTCAATCAGAACTTTAAATAGTGGAAATATCAGAGAATTAACACTTGGCTTAGTATTCATATGACTTCTCCAGACTGGCCTTTACCATTAGGTACCGAGTTTATTAGAAGTCAGCTCTTTTAAGATTTTCTAGTCCAGTGGGTTAGGAATGTTCAGATCACTTTTGGCTAAGTACCCATGTTCATTTATTTTTTCCCCTCATATTTTATGGACTGGAAATCCCCTCTGATTTTTCTTTTATGAACTTTTAAAAAGTCATATTTTTGGATTAAAAAATATCATTCAGTACACTAATGGCATACTCTGCAAGTTTATCAATAAAGAAGGCTAAAGTTGATAAATAACAGTAGAATAATAAGGTACTTTATATTGAACTTTGCTCCTTTTTTTCTACCTTTATATGCTGTTTTTTGTATAAATGAGAACCAGGTATTTCTTTCCTTCAAATTCCTCATTAATGAATAATGTATTTATGTATTAAACTACTAAAATGGCAATTATAATCTGCATTTATGGAAACCTCATACTGCTTAAAAAAGTTCTGGGAAATGGGAAATTAGGGCTGCTAATATATCTACATAATCTATATCTCAAAGCCCCAAATAACAAAATCAGCTGAATGGCCCCTAATGAGTCTGGAACTTATTCCTTTGCTTGTATTAACTAAGTCAACATCACACCCTCTAATATTAGATGAGTGTATGACTTTTGTAGAGGGCCTGTTGCTCAGATTGGTGGAGTTGCTGACATAGCATAACTATAACACGAGTCCTTTGACACTTCGTGCCATGGTTAGAGTATGGTGACCATGAACTCAGCATTGTGATCATTTTCTGCTTTTCAGGAGAAAAACTGCTTTATAGCCATAAACTTGAGGCCTTTCTCCAGCAGGGATGCCTGCTGTTCTTCATTATAGTGATAGAAAGTGGTAAAATGCAAACCTAGCATTTCTACAACAGAATAAACTTAAGCTCAGAGATCAAAGGTATATCATATAGCCTAGTGATCAAGTATATGGGCTTGGAGCTTCATCAGCCTGAATTAAAATCACAGCTCAACTTCCTATTATCTGCATAACCTCATGAAAGCTATTTGACTGTGTGAAGAGGTCAAATAGGATATTTAACTCATCAGCTTGTTGTGAGATTTAATGTGCCTGGCAAATAATATTCAAGAAATGGTTAGCTATCTTTATTAATTTATTTCATTTTTGTATACACATGGATGGGTTCATGTCTACTATTCCAGTAAAGTGGTTAACATTTATTCTTCTATTTTGATCATTCTTAAAGCACTTCAGCTGTCGACTTGTACATACAATTTGTATTATTCATTGCATTGCAAAATTATTTTTGAAGGGTTTTTCATTTATCTGTTCTCTCCCATAGTACGTAATAGAATTTATTTTTATCAGTATAAATTCTCTTCATATAGATTGACTATAAATGCTAAACAAATGACAAGCACCCTTTAAAAGAAACTTTGTTTTGAAAGAATTTTAGACTTACAAAAAAATTGCAAATTGTACATAGTGTTTTCATATACCCACAATGTTAACAAATTACAGGCCAGTTGTGCCAGGGCAGATGGATAATTTTCAGAAAGACCAAAAAGAGTGATTGGAGGTAGTACGGGAGACATGATTTATTGGGGAAAGCTTATAACAGATCAATGACTGCTCCAGGAAGAGTTTAGTGGTGACAGTCTGACAGATAGCATCACTGTCCCTCAAGGTGTTTTGCCAAGCAGTACCTCCTCTCCTTCATAGTATTTTGTTCAGTGTCAGCCAGCTGTATTGGAGACATGTATCCTTCTCACAGTGCCTTCAGTTCTATTACTGTCTCCACTCAGAGAGGGATTTTATGTTAGGCTGCAGAAGCAGTGACATCATCACCAGTAGCTTTCTTAGTTTACTTGTTTGCTTGGGTTTCCAGCATCCTAAGGAGCAGCTGTCCTGGCATACGTGCAAGAAAGCAGCTTTCTACAGATCACACTAACTTTCCCTAGATCCCAGTGTGCACAAGGGAAGGTCAGTGTCTTTCAAGACAGTATGTGTCTCGACTTTCTTGCCCAGGCTTGCTCTCCTTGTTACCTTGACTTGGCTAGTTTCTTGGGAACAGAAAGGGGGCATTCAGAAACATAGTGTTTTACTGTTCCCCTTCTCTTTAGGGATGATACAATAACCATGATATAATTATAAAAATTGAAGACATTAACATTGATGTGACATTTTAAAACTATGTATTTTATGTGAATTTCACTACATTTTCCTTAGTGTAATTTTTTTTCCATTTCAGAATTTATCCTAGTATCCTACATTGCATTTAGTTGTGGTATCTCCTTAGTTTTCTCAAGTCTGTGACAGTTTGTAATTTTATCCTTTCTCTTCTAGACTCTTACAGCTGGGGTAGACTAGAATCATTGAAGGAATTGGTAAAATACTTCCAATAATTGAATTTCATGGTCACGAGATTACCGATGTAACTTGAGTAGTAGGTGACATCTTTCTCTTCCTTTTTTCTTCTCCTCTTTGTCGTCTTCTCTCTTCCTTTTCTCCACAGATGTGGATCCAGCTCTTGTGCTGGAAGAATGGTCAGAGAGATAGAATGCAAGGTTTGGAGTTGGATCTGCTTCTGCTGATAGCTGTTCTTTCTACTTCATAATATTCAGGGGAAAAAGCTATTACCTTCCTCCATCTGTCCTGGTCATCACTTTGTCTGCCTAAATTGCACAGGGTGATATATTTGTTCATG
>PVHX01006281.1:0-102455 GCA_004024805.1 Geosciurus inauris
GGTGTATCACTTATTTTTCTTTCTTTTTTCCCCACACTCTTTAAATTTATAAGAGCTATCATCACAGATATTCAAAACCAGGTGAAGGGACTGGACTTAGCTACATTCTCATTGGATGACCCTTTATTTAGAACATTGCAAGTATCCACAGCCTTGAAGAACTGGGTATTCCCTCCTTTAAGGGAAAAAGGACAATTTACTTCACGGTGATGTAATCATGGTATCCTAAGAATATACAAGCAGATCTTATTTATGCACATAATAGGCTGAACCATATTCAGTTTCTGTATCAGTCCAGATTCATGCATCTATACTTTCTGGGCAGAGCAGGCTTCCAGAGGACAACTCTGGCCTTGTGTCATGCAGCCGGGTTGCTATTTTTTTCCATATTTCTCACTACTGACCAGCATACCATTGAAGTTTTGCAAGTCAATAATGCTCTGCCTTACATGCTGTGCATTCTTCTCACATCTCACTGAGAAGCTTCTAATATTTTCTCTGAAGCCACTTGGCGAGAATGAATTGTTTTCTCTGTGACAAAATTTTAAGATTCTTTATTTTTCTTTCTTACTTTCTTGTCCCCTAATTAATATGTCTCTGGATTAATGCTTCCTTTGTTAATTATTACCACATAAATATTTTCCTTAGTTTTTTTTTCCTAGAATGTTTGGACAAATAACACAACCAAAGCACCCCTAATTGATTCAGTGTCATATTAGAGAGAACAACAAATGGGGACTCAATGGCTAAATCTAACCCACTGAGCAGTGGGAGTCTGCCCTGGGAAGGAAGCGAGAGGGCAGGCGCCAACGTCTTCACTTCTCTTTTTCCTTCTAAGACTTAAAGTAAGGGGAGTAGAAAAGCCCAAATTGCTCTGGAGGAAAGTAGGAAAATAAGGCTTGAAAGTGTCATTTATAATTTTGAATCCTGGAAGAAAACTGCCTAGCAAATGTGTCACAATGCAGAGATCACACCTGATGTGTTTGGGGAAACGGAAAAGTCCTGAGCTTGATTGCCCTGTCCATTCTCCTGTTGGAGCTTGCCTAATTAGAGAGAGTCAGGTATTTCTGAAAGCTCATCATATGGAGCTTAGAGGACAGCAGCACTTGTTATCTAACAAGGTGAGCGGGGTTACAGACAAGGAGCTGCAGAGGTGGCTGGCCAGCCTGGTCCAGTAGCAATAATGGAAAGGAAAGAATGTTTCCAGCTGTCATTGCTTTTCATACATCAAGATTATAAGTGCTTTTAAAAAGTCCATATTTTAGTTTTGATTATGTGACATATATTTAAATAGAAAGATGCTTTTGGAGGATCTAGGACTTAAAATGTCCTCCAGTACTTGAAATGTGTCAATATTTTATATTCAATATTAAATCTTATTGATATAAATTTGCTACTACAACTTAATTTTTTTCCTGTTTCTCTCTGTTAGGTAATTAATGTTTTAAAAGTTCCAGAATATATTACTTATTTCTAGTTTTGTTATATATGCTTCTTAAATTATAAGAGCATAACCCTTCATAAACCCATCAAAGTTGAAAATATTGTAAGTCAAAAATACTTTTAATACACCTAACCGACCAACATCATAGTTTAGCCACACAGGACACTGTAAAGTATGAGTTGTTTATTCACGATGATGACTGAGAGATGAGCTCACAGTTGCTACCCAGTGTTACAAGAGAATATCACTGGGTATTTCACCAGCACAGGAAAACTTGAAAATTCAAAATCTGAAGTAGGGTTTCTATTAAAAGCCTATCACAAAACCAAAAAATTATAAGACTAATAATTATCTTAAGTCTAACAGTATAAAGAACCCTCTGTATTGTGTTTTTGTGTGGTGTTAAATGAATTGTCTTAATTCTTTTTGGTAGACTTTCTATACAATTATGTTACCTAAAATGCATTGAGCTATCTAGGAGCATGTGGCAGAATGAGATCTCCCAAGGTCGATGAGGGACAAGTATACATTTCTGAGTTACTCAACACAAGACAGTTTTAAAACGTGTAGAAGTTATGAATGAATAAAGTATGTACTGGAAGGTATAATAATTTTTGTAAAGTGCAGCCAAGAATGTCTCTTTCTATAATAGCTATTGAATTTACAAACACAATTAAGGAGAGCTACTAGGCTCATGCATCAATTGGAGCTGAAGTCTTTACTGAAAACTCCCATTAGTGTCAAAAGCAAGAAATAAGAGCAAGTTTTACTAACATCGTTAGATTTTCTAATGTAAGGGGGGATAGCAATGAAATTTCTGTTGAATGCAACCACATGGTAGTTTTAACAAATTACTATAGACACAGCATATCTGTAATGTTCACTTATCTGGAGTTCACTTTTTCATAAAACTATATCATGCCTAAGAGGGAAAAATAGACATACCACAGAAGTTAGGAAGAATTCTAAATATAATCAATTTTTTTGTTCATTTATCTGTTTTCATAACAAACTATACCCACTCATTTAAAGAAGCTTTATTAATTTTTGGTAATATCATTGCTAAAACCAGAAATTTTTCATGTTGTGATACTTGAATTTGTAGAATGGAGTGAGGCAAGAAAAAACAGGAAATGAAAAAGAATGCTACGGAATTGTGATGCATAAAGGTAGATGAGGGAGATACATCTGAAATATAGAAAAGATTAAACCATATACTATGTAATATGTAATGAAGGAGCATTTCTGATTTTTATAAGTATATATAATAGTTCATAGAGCTAAGAGACGCCAAATAACTTGCTTGTATTATCTGACTTAAATTTATTTGAATCAACTTAAATTTTATTATGTTATCTTAAAGGAGTTCTTGTTTTCTTATTAAATAAAATAGTGCCTCAAAGATGCATCAATGTTTCCTTAAAATACTCTTGTTATTGATTTACTTAGTATGAATGAAGTACTGTAAAATTAAGAAAATTGTACCTTTCTTTTGGCTTATTTTTGAAAAACTACTTTTGAAAACATTTGTCCTTTGAGCAAGCTGGATTTTATCATTAATTCTTCATTTTTTAATATTTACTTTAACAAGCTATTCATCAGATGGATAAGTTTTAGGACATTTCTTGACTTGTATTAAAAAACAATACAGAATTTGAAGACTCAATATTTTCGCTGATGGAGGTGAAATGGTATGGTCTTATAAGGTATGTGAAGTCCCTCAAAACAAAGTCTTAAACTTTTTTTCTCTGACCTATCAGAGATGAGCCTGTAATATATGTGCCACACATTATCTCATTTATGGGCTTACAAGTTTACAAATCCAGGTGAAGATGAGCACACATTTAAATGCATTTATACAAGCATGTGCATGCTCCAGTTGTTCTTTTTAATTTCCCAACATACTTATGTACCTATATATACAATAAAATGCATATATGCTCAGGACCTGTACCTGGAGTTGTAGAACTAAGAATTTTCTACCAGCTCTCTGCGCATGACACGAGCAGCCTGGCTTCTCTGCTGACCTTCCAAGACCTGTTAACCTGGTCCTGTAGTAGACTCAAAATAATTTTTATATAAAGCTCTGTGACATTCACTCTCTTATCTCACTCTTGTTTACTTTCTCTCGCTCTCTAAAACACATAACAGACACAGCCCTGTCTTAGAAATTGCATTAAATAAAAAGAAGCTTCCATGCTATGAATCTAGAAATTTTTCCCAAATGCTCCTCATCCTGCTAATTTAAATAAGTTTTCTTCCTGTACATACTTCTCCTCTATTCTTGAATATGGAAGATTGTACTAGAATCAACCATATATGACAACATGCTCTTATTTTTAACCCAGCATGAAGAAGGCCCTGAGTTCAATTCCCACTAATACCAAAAGAAAAAAGAAAAAAAACAATTAATTAATAAAATAAAAATCAGCATTCCACAATTAATACATATACTGAAACATCACAGAGTGCTCCATAAATTTCTACAGGTTTGATATCATGTGTATGCATCTGTTAAAATAAATCAACTTACAAAATGTCATTAAAATCCTTTTTGTTAAATCTTATGTAGAAATCTATTGCATACAAAAATAAACACAGTTTTCCTTGTGGAAAAGAGTTAGATGCCACTCTTCCTTAGTTTCCTACTGCACCTCAACCCAGGGTCACTCAGGTAGTTCTAAAGTACAAAATTTCAAGACTCATTTCACTGCAGGAAAAAGGAACAATTTTTGCGTCTGCAAGTTAGATTGCAGCTGAAAACCAAAACTGAGAATATTTATTTAAGATGTGTATATGTGGAGGACATGTAGAGGACATCAAGTCAATATTGGCTGAGTGCAACAACTTTATAAAAAGAAATTTCATAAGACAAAATCCCAAATCTTAAAACAAGGTCAGGAAGGATCCTTCTTCTATTGATACAAGGGTATAGAAAATTTCTCAAACATATTGTTCAGTTTGGAACCCAAGGCTGGATCACTGTAATGATAATGATTTTCAGTATTGCACATTATAAATCCTTAAATAATTTTAAAGTCAGTATTTAACATCAGTCTGTATATTCTATCTTCCACACAAAACAATATTAAAAATTAAAGGCAGCCAGCAAATTTACAAGCAAAATGTTCCTAATCATCATTCTTAAATTTTGTGCAGTGTGTGTCAATATTAGCCCATAATGATATTGCAATCATTATTTAACAGAAACAAAAGGGAGAGAGAGCTCTATTTATTGAGCTTTTATTCCAAGGAAATACACTAGATTGTGTATAATATATTAATTATCAAATGATTCTTTAATTGTATTATAAAAATCATTAATCAGCATCTTTATTGCAAAATCTATTTTCATACAACATAAAAACATAGAAAGTTTACCACTAAATTTTAACTTTTATACTCATTAACTTTGATATCTTGTATACATCAAAACCAAATTTAGTGAGGGGTGTTCTAAGATTCATTGTTTTCATGATGTATACACTTAGCAGTGAACTTAGGCTAATTTATTTTCAATAAAGGTGTGACAAATGAAAAGCATTTTGTACTAGTTAAGAAAATATGCTTCAGTCATTAAAAAAACAAATTTCCCCTCTTAACACATATTTTTTTCTCTTTCCTGTATGATCATCTATTTATTTAAGTAATGCTGACCTAAGGTTCATATTTCCTGGCAGAAAAAAATAATAATTACTTTGGTACCTGCTGGGAAAACCCCATACAAAGGGCACTAAAACTATGATAAACCATGAATATACAAAGAGAAATAAATTGAAGAAGATGCAACTTACATTTTCATTGATTCCAAGGTTTTTAGAGGATGTGGAGGGAAGATGTTAAGCTTTTTTCCTCATGGAAAAAATCCATGTTGAATAGTAGTCATTGTAGTAGTAATCTCATTTTAGTAATACTATTTTATTGTAGTGTCTTTCTGTTAATTTATTATCAGCATGGAAATGTTTAAAAGATTTCTTTCAGATATTACTTCAGTTGAAAATAAATTACTTGCAATATTTTTCTCTTGAAAAGGATAATTTTTCAATTATTTATTAAAATACAATTAAATATGTTTTTCTTAAAAATTATCTTTGATTTTGGGCATCTCATTTTTCACAAGAACTAAATTATTTATGGAAATTTATGTATTGGTGAGTAGGTGTGGGTAGGTGTTATGAGTGATATATGCAAAGCTAATCTATAATCCTAAAGTTGATTTTCATAAAGTCATTATTATTCCCAATTTGACATTTTCATGTCCAAACCATCTGCCTTTATTGTGTACCCAGAGAAAGAAATTGTAATATTTTAAGCAACTAAATATGCCAATCATTAGGTACTAAACAAATTTAAAAAATGATGCTACCTTACAATTTCAAAATAATGATAACATTAGAAATTTTTAAATGAACATAAAAGAGAGAAAAATGGTTCTATTTTTTTCTCTTAATATCATTTGCATTTATTTCTAATATTAGAGTATTTTAACTCTTGAAACATTCAGAATTTTTTAAAATAAATAATTTTATTTTAGGATTTTTATTGTATTTTGTTATCACTTACTGTTTGGAGGCCAACCTTCATAATTTGAATTGATGTGAAATTTAAAATAATTTCTGCCTACCTGACAGAATGGTGAAGATTTCATGTGAAAATATAGCCTCTTTTACATTTTAGGGACACATCAATAGGCCTAACATATATTAGGTACTAATCAGAAGTATAGAAATAGTAATAAAATAGGAAAGATGCTCTAAGTATTATAAAATCTTGTAAGATGTAAGTTAGAAACCATAGCAATGATGATTATATGTATACATGAATATAATTGACATATTTTAAAATGGATTACTGTCTATCAGACACAAAGTAATCCAGATAAAAACCTGGATTACATTTAGGTAAGGGAAATTCTTGAAAGTGAATGTGAAAATTATAATATTCTTTGCTGAAAACACTGATAATAATAACATACATTATGAAATACATAATAGTATTATTTGACTATCAATATTACAAAAATTGTTACAACTGAACTGTTGTGAAAATATGCACCAATCCAATAACCAAACTGCTTTCATAATTCAGTGTCCAATATTTCTAATGCGATGGAGATAACATTTTTGAAATCTGTTAATGCGTTTTTCTTCTCTGGATTATTTTGTGTGTGGTTTTCTGTCATCCATTCAGCCAGAGACAACTAATGTCACAGGACATAATGAAATTATTATTGCCATATTCTTCCAGAAAAATGTTAACTTCTTTAGCTCTTATTTTCCAAAATAGATTTTTAATTTGCAAGAAGGCAATTGCTGTGAAATTCAGAATTTTTTTGTGAAATATTTTCCCCACCCCAATATTACACATATCAAGAAGCAAATCTGGATATGCTTCTTATGGTGATGGCTAGCTAGCTTTTATTGCACAAAATGATAAGGACAGCAATTGTAAACTCTAGGTGAAAGATATAATTCAGCTCTTCAAAAGTCCTGAAAATTAATCAATTCACACAAGAATGGGATACAATGCTATTTTAGGACAAAAGTAAGCACATTATGTGAAAGTGTCATTTTATTGGGTTGTTCTCTTCAGGCCTCCAATCCCTGAGTGAACCTCCCCTGAAGCTCAGAGAATCCAGAGTACAAAGACCATGTTTAGGCAGGACACACTCAAATTTCACAGGACTAACTAGAAAGAATAAGCTTGTAGAAATTTATATACTAATTTCAAGATTAATTGTTCAGCTTTAGCAATTAAGATGTTATAATAATATTTAAAAACATTGGCAAATAGATCAAATGAACAAAATAGTGTTGAGAAAATTTATCTGTAATCTAAGTGGATTTACCATTAATGCACTATTATAGTTGGTTAGGAAAATAAAAACTTTTTCAAAAACTGCCTCAGATGGACCAATTATATGAATGGAAAGGAATTAGTACTAACTTATGTCTTAGTTAAATGATGGGTTAATTGTGAACCTTGCAATCTGAAAATGCTGGTGAAATTGGAGAATAGAAAATCTTGTAATAATGGATGATAGAGAAGTTTAAGAATGATACAAAAGGAAGTTATTAAGTAAAATATTGATAAATTAGAGCATACTAAAATAAAATTTTCTTTCCATCAAATGCATTGTTAAGAGAGAAATTTGAAAGCCATAACCTGGACAAACTTTTTGCTGTACATATATCTGATAAAAGTCTCACTTTCAGAAGAGCTGCAGAACTGCTATTTCATAAAAATGGGGTAGTACCTTGACAAATACATTACAGAAGGACATAGGAATGACCACTAAACCCTTCTATCCCCCAACTAAGTTACTCAAAATCATTAAGTATCAGGGAAACACAAAGGAATACCAGTATATATCTATAAGAATGGCTAAAATATCAGCATTTGGAACAAATGTGAAGTAACTGGAAATCTCTCACATTGCTGTGTACGTTATAAAATATCACAGTTACTTGGGGAAAAAAAGGAGTTTCTTATAAATTTCAGCACATACCTACCCTATGGCTCAGTAATTCTAAATTCCAGGTATTTATCTAAGCAAAGAAAAACATGTGTTCACCAAACCCTGTACTGTACTGTTTAATTTTATTCACAATTGCTTCAGATTGGAAACCAACTAAATGTTCAACAGTTGAAAAATGGAAAAACAAATGGTCCCATATTCCTACAACTAAGTTTTACTCAGCAAGAAACAGCAGAAAACCTTTGCGCTGGAGCACAATATAGAGGAATTCCTGGAGAAAGATATTATGGGTCTTTCTAGAGTGATAGAAATGCCAATGCACTCCAGACTATAGACTTTCATCTCTGCATTTCTGTCCATGTAAAGCTTTACCTCATGTAAACAAATATTGAAGCCTGATATATTTAAAATGGGGAGTTTAAATGTAATATGTGAATGACAGAAAGTCAAAAATTATCAAGAAAATGTACATGTAAAAGAAAGAAATAGGTCCCCATCTTCATTCAGAATATGACAAACAAGGAGGGAAAATGTGTGGAGGCTCTTCCCTCTTGCTGTCAGGCATTACTAGGAAGATAATAAATAAGATAGTAAAAAAAAAGAAAGACAATAAGAATAATTTGTTAATAAAGTCAGAATGAGACTTGCTTTATACTTTACTAGATTTCACATGGGAATACTCAGGCCACCTTAGAAAATATTTTCACTCAAACGTCTATGCAATCTAAACTCAAATTGTGTACATGAAATATGTCCAGGTTTTTCAGTCTAAATCACATGTCAATAAAACTATAGTAAAATAGGTGGTGGAGAATATGCTAGTCCTCCAAAGAGAGAATAATTTCCCTGCTATCTCCAGGGAGATTCCATGTAACCAGCAAGTAGTAGGGAGCATCGTGAGATGTCCCTGTGTGATTCTGAACAATTCTCGGATGATAACGAGGTTGTCCATGGAGCTGTCATAGCATGATATAATACAATGCTTCAAATGTATCTCTAAAGGAAGAAGGCAGCACAGACTCCCGAGAAGTTGGACAGAACAGAGCTGACTTTCACCAGCCGAGGACTTGAACATGGAAAGCCAGAGCTGCTATGCAGGGCATGGCATCCAGAAAGATCTTTGGCCCCCAAGTCCTTATGGATTTGGCCTATTAGTAATTAAGCTCTATTATCATCCATTTTCTAAGAAAGATTAATATTTATATTTTATTATAATTACATTGATGGTAAAGAAAGATCATTTTCTCATATATGACTAACAGTTCATTCTGCTAATTTCTCAGAATTCTTCATTTCAACAGCTGAAAATCTGGTAAACAAAGAAGATCATACACTTGCAGAAATAACACATTTAATCCCATATCTATATGGAAAAGTAGAGAAAATAAGCTAAAATTGTTGTTTGAGACAAATTGTGAGTGAAGGGTATACTTAGGGAAGAGAATGGAGTCAACATCTATTAGGTGCTTACTGTATGCAAGGAATTATGATATCATTTTTCATTTTATATTCCATGCTACATTCCATAGATAATTTAAAGTTGTCTAAAATAGAATGAGAAATAACATAAATAACTGTGAACAAAATGATAAAATAGCAGAGCAATAACATATGGAATTGAAATAGGAAGTCCGTAATAAGAGTTTTACACTAAGATGCTGGAAATTGTTTCTTCTAAGTGATGCTTCAAATAAAAACAAAATGTCCACCTGGTGAATAATAATTTTGTCATTATCCCTAAGGAGAAAAATATACTGTTCCATAGGGAGAATCATAGATTTTCTCTGAGCTAAGACATAAAATACTTTCCTCTATGTCAAGTTAAACAATGTCTAGAGCATTCAATGGTGTACAGAATTACAAGGCTATGTATTGAATAATCACTCAGTGGTAGCTGAGGGCAAATCCTGGACATATAAAGTGAATGCAAACCCATTGATTTACACGGATAATGATGTTTAAAGAGATTCAATATAGCAGAAGAGGCACAGATTTAGGGCTATAAGTGACAAAAATTACCAGGTACTAACATTTATGCATACATTCAATCATTTATTTCTATAATATCTATTACTTGTCAAACACTATCAAATGCACTAAGGACATAATAAACACAAAATGTAGGGTAACTTTTTGCTTTACTGAGCTTCCAAACTAGTAGAGCCCAATAGATAGATAGAAACTAGTCAGTGGATTGGAATTAATTAAGTAGGACACTGTTCTAGATGAGAGAATTAGGAATGAATAGTAGTGTCTGGGTCCCAAATCAATAAATGTGGATTTGGTTAGGATCATAATTTCTCAAAAATTTTTCAAATGATAGGAAGAAACAGAACGAAATCTGGTAGAAATGAAACATGTTGAACATAGAAAGCCAGAGCTGCTATGCAGGGCATGGCATCCAGAGATGAAAAACCAGCACACATTCAAAGCAAAGAAAGATCTTTCCAGTATGTCTTTTTATTTTGGCTATGGTTTAGGATAGCCATAGCCTTGGCTTTCCAAGGACGTTTCTGACCTAATAAATATAGTTGCTATCACTCTCAAAGTATTTGGAAAATGAATTATATAATTGCATAGTTAATTTTCTTGTACTAGAAAATTTTTTGCTCCTATTCATTATTATTGAATTTTTCTGTAATATTCTTGAAAGTCTAGATTTCCACAAATATCAAGCAATGGATAAAGAAGGAATCTATGCATCCATAGTTGATTCCAGGTATATTCCAAGTCTGATGGCTCAAGCTTGAACTTAGGACCTTAAAGTCTTCTTGAAAAATTTTAAAAATTAGTTTATTAAATCTTTTACCAATTTACATCTCCTACATACTAATTGAGGGTTAAAAAGACAAAATACCAAATAAAAAAATAAGCGTTCAAAATTCTAAGGTCGGGTTCCTGTACAAATCTATTTCATGAAATATTCAAATTAAGAGTAAATATTAAATTAATTATATTCTTTCCAAATTTATTAATGCCAGTGGAAAATGTTTCTATTAGAGCAAGAGGGAAAATGTGTCTTGCAGTATCACAGAAATTCAACAGACAAAAATTTATAAGTATTAGCACTTATCTTACACTATAGTTATAGTTCTCAATAAAATTTAAGTTGGTTCTGCCAAAATGTAAAGAAATAGTAGTTTCTCTAAAAATATATATCAATGCAAAATCTGATGGTAAGAGAAAGTCTCAGATATATCCCAATATTACTGTAATATGATTAGTTGCACATTTCTCACTGAAAATTATTTTGAAGCTATTCTGATTAACTTTTGGATTCCATAAATATTCTTGAAAAAACTAGAAAACAAAAGTATTTGTGAACAGCTCACTCATCTTAGGAGATAATAAATAATCTCCTGTCCCCATTTCTGATAGAATATTTAAGGTAATTTCATTGTATTTTGTTTTGTTTTAATAAGTTGTAAAAGTAATTGAACTTATAATGCATGGCAAATTCAGACTAGCATAATAATATAATGAATTTTGTAGAGTTATATAAAGTTGTGAATTGAGTATTAAATTTATTATGAGATTAAAGTGGATAAAATTTAGCAGGTAGATGTGTTGGCTTGGAAGAATAATCTCTTACCAAAAAAAAATCAAGGATTTCTTCAAGAACAGGCTTCAAGGCCACAGTCTGGCATTTCCCCTTCTTTTTGTCATACTACCAAAACTAGACTGACCTACATGCACTAAAACTCAAACCCAGGCTCATAAGAAGGGATTATAATAAATAGCAATTTCAGTGATACCAGATGGAGACAAAGGCTTGAAGCATATTTTTTGTGAGATTATGCTCCAGGAAAAATTAAATTTAACCCAGAAATTTCAGTGAAATTGAGACCAAAACGTTCCCCAATCAGGTCATCCAATGGGGAACTTCAAAATTCCCCATTTGTTTTTTGAATCTTTTTGCTACTGACGCAGTTACAATGTTCTTTTTTTCTTGTTTGTCTTCCTGTATTCCATTATTAAAATGGAGCAAAAGGGATAATCAGTGTGTAAATATCTGATTTGAAAGCTACTCCACTATGGGATTATAAAATTGGTTCCAAAGGCCACCTCTAACTCCTGCGAGGTGCTCTATGTGCTTGGCTTACTCCAACAATATAGCAGTAATGGGCATTGCTCCTCATGTGACCATGTCATTAAAAACCAAAGCACATCAGGTCCCTGTCCTACATGCATCAGAACAAATTTTGGTCAGATATAAAACAGAATAATTTCAAAGTAGAAGGACCTTAAAATCTTAACTGCTTAGAATTATTCCTGTTATTCTAGACAGAATATATATCATGTTTAAATTCTCTAATTTTCATCACAGATGTAACTGAGGGATTTTCTCTGCATGGCTGCTAGCTAAGGAGTTATTGTCAGAAGCATATGGACATGTCTATGGAATTTAAACTCCATTCTGCCTCTTCCAATAATCTAAGCCAGACCTGTTCCAGGGTGAGGAATCTGTAGTGTGCGCCATCATCTGCTTTCAAAATGAATATGAGGTCAGTGTGCATATATTCTGGGCTCACATGAAATCTCCGTTCATATCACTCATATTCTTTAACCTTTTGGATTTTGGCCATCTTTCTCTAGGAATGGATTCACATCTCATGACATTAGAGTCTAATTTTATTTCAGAACTGTTACATCTTTTTCTGGGGAAATTTCAAATTCATACATTTTGAGTAAAGCTTTGTATTCTCTCAAAATTTTATTTTTATTTTTCAAATATACTTTTTACTCTATGGTTAGGTATACCAGTTCTTTTATGGTCAGAATGCAGCAATTAGGCACAAATTAAATTCTTTCCATCTCCCACATGGGAACCCATGTCTTCCAGTAAATGCCAGCATATGTATCAGAGATTTCCTTGAATGTTATCATAACACACATTAATAGTTTTTGTTAGAATATGTAGGCAGCAATTCATGAGTGTGTCTTTTAAGAAATGGAGAATAATAAGAATAATGCACTCCCCACTTTGATGTTTGTAGTGAAGAATTGCAAAAAATGGTTTTTGATGGAGCAAAAACTTTATCTTCCCTAAAATTTCATAGATGCCCTCTAGTTCATAAAACACCTGACATTCCTTTATTGTGAGTGCTGGGATCAAGCACAAGGCACTGCACACACTCAGTGTGCAGGTGAGGAAACAGGCTCAGGAGCAGTGAGAGAACTACTGTCCGGTATTGTCAGTTTTCTGTTACTGTGACCAAAATACCTGAAAAGGACAACTCAGAGGAGGAAAGATTAAATTTGACTCCCATTTCAAAGGTCTCAGTCTATGGTTGGCTGACTCCATTACAGAAACATCATGGAAGAAAGGTACAGCAGATATTATCTGCTCATCTCATGGAAGCCAGGAAGCAAAGAAAGGTTGGGGGTGGGGGGAGGAAGAGAGAGAGAGAGACTGAATGACTGAATGGGTGGTTGGGAACATATTATAAATTTCCCAAGGTCATACCCTGTGACCTACTTCTTCTACCATGCCCCACCTCCCTATAATTACCACCCAGGAATCCATTTAATCCATTTAGGAATGGGTTAAATCAATTAATCCATTGATATGTTACAACCCTCATGATCAAATTATTGCCTAAAATCTCACCTCTGACCTTTTGTGCTTTGGGGACCATACTCTCAATATATGAATTTTCGGGGAGGAGAATTCTAGATCAAAGCATAATGTATATTTTCTTTATTAACTCTTGAACTTGAAGAGCAATAGCTTCACAGCAGAACCTAAGCCAACAGCAGTTAATTACCATTAAGTACAGTGAAGAATCTAGGCAGATTCTCGAGGAATGAGCTTAGATTCAGAGAAGGTCTTTTTCAAGAACCACTGGAAAAAAGGAACTGTACAGAATTCCACTTCTAAAACTATTAATGGAGGAGAGTAAAATATGAAGCAAGGTATCCAGTTGTTGTTCTTCTTTCCAAACACTCTGGATACTGCTTCTGCAGGAGCAAACTCATTTCTGCCTCCACAAGTTGATGGAACTCCAGCCACTAACTATTGCCTGGAGGTCAAGACGAATGACTGAATGGTATAAATATGTGAGTTCACTACTTTGAACTGAGACAGCACCTATGCCTTGTAGAACCCATATTTGAAAGATAACAGTGTTTCTATTTTAAATGTCATTTGTGATATGATATAAACTTCTATAATATTTCTTTTCATATTTATGGTTTATTAATAGGCCATAAGTCTTATTAATCAAATCAGATTCCAATATCCATCCTCATTTGAACTAAACCAGTAGATCAGGAATGTGTCAAAGGAATCTGAATTTTAGCAAGTTTCTCACATAAATCTGAGAAATATTTTTTTTCTGGTGCTGAGGATTGGGCCCAGGGTTGCACACAGGCTAAACACATACTCTACCACAGAGCTTCACAAGCATGTGAGAATGAATTAACATCAGGGATATTTTTAAATAAAAACCAGCATCTATGTAAGTATTTCTCATGTTTTACATTAAAATATGACTCAAAGCCAATAAAACATGAATGTTTAATCTGTATGAGATGTTGTTTTTCATTATTTGAGTAGATTTCTTCTCATGTTGTAGACAACACTCTTAAAATAAAAAGTCAATATAAGAGAAAGCAAAGCCATTTGAGCCCTGATCACATACCATGAAACATCCAGAAAGGCATCCTCCTTGCACTACTTGGTGAGGAGGCTAAATTATACATTGTATGCAATTATATACACATCTATATGTAACATTTATCTTCTCAGTATGAAAGGAAATGCATTTGTCCACTCTGCCTAAGTCTGTCTTGGGTGGTAGAAAACCTGAGGGGAATAAAGCCTGGCAAGGGAGTTCTGCAAGTGAGGTCATGATGGAAGAGTGATAAAGGAGAAAGTGACACTTCACTTGGGTGGGATGAAAGTTGTATAAACCAGTTCTCTACATATAGACCAGGGTAATGTTAGGATGCCTAATGCATTACCATTAAAAATCTGTAAGTTTCTATTATCCAGACTTCTCTAGTCAGATGAAAAACCAGTCATCTGGCTGTTTATTAAAATGACTAATTTCATTTGCCATTCCTGAATTTCTAAATTAGAGCATGTGGACACATGGCTCAGAAATCAGTCTTTTTAACCAATACCTATGTACCATTTGTGATTAGAAAAGCTTGTATAGAATATATACCTTAATCATGAAAATTTAAGCAGGCATGCATTGGCCCTATCAGACATAATAAAATATGAAGTAATAAAAATTTGCTTATTCTTTCAAACTTTTAATGAATGAATATCTCCCAAGGATCTATTCAAAACACTTATGTGCAAAAAAGTTCAAAGTTAATGATTGTGTCTGTGCAATTCCAGCAGAGTGATGCCTGAAGCTTTATGGGCATGTCTGATGCAGAGTTCAGTGTGCAGAATCACCAAGCACCAAGTCCACGTGGGACTTCAACAGTCTCTGCTGGTCCCATGTAACACCAATAACTCTATTCAGACCAGAAGTATGCAATTGCAGAGTTGGAAACATAATCAAGTAAAGCATGCCCTTTGAGCAGGATAAGGTTAATCCTGTGGTCTAAATTATTTTTAATGATATTTTACAAATAATTGGAAGACATTTAAAAATCCAAGGGAAGGATTATTTTACTTAAACTCTAAATCCTATAGCAATTATAGCTGAGTCTAGAGGAAAAATACATTGTTAGAACAGGTACTTTAATACAGGCGGGACAAATCAGATCAATGCCAAACCAGGCATCCACGACTGCTTCTAGATTCCTCATCTAGGAATATTGTAGCATTACTTCTATTTTTTAAAAAAGTAAGACAAAAGAAACTAGCTCCAATTTTAACACAAGGAAATTGTTTTAATCAGGGTTTGTTTATTTGTTGGTTTTTGCCCTGTGACCAAAGACCGGACACCCAACAAAAGCTATTTTAGAGGAAGAAAAGTTTATTTGGCACTCATGATTTCAGAGGTCCCGGTCCATAGATAGCCAACCACATTGTGCTGTGTCCAAGGTGAGGTGGAACATATTGGCAGAAGGATTGGGCGGAGAGCTCAGGCCATGGCAACAAGCAAGGAGAGAGAGGGCTTCACTCACCAGGGACATCCCATTGACCCATCTCCTGCAGCCATATCCTACTTGCCTACAGTTACCATCCAGTTAATCTCTATCAGTGGATTAATCCAGTGGCTAGGTTACAACTCTCATAATCTGATCATGTCACATCTGAGAGTCCTTGCATTGTCTCACAAATGAGTTTTTTGAGGAAACCTCATGTCTAAGTCATAACAGAGGGATTGACTAGAGTATTACGCTGATGAATAAGTTAAAAAGATATTTAAATCTTCCCATCTATGTGGTATTAATCACTTTATACTTGAGTGTATGTTATTCCAATGTCTACGAAATGACATTTTAATTATCCTTTTTTAAAAAAATTCCTGCAAACTAATGAAAAAAAGGGAATAGATATGTAACTAGTTGGGTAGATAACACACAAGTAGATAGATGGAATATGAATTATTTTTACATTTTTCCACCTTCTGAGGTAGGATTTTTTTTAGGATTATATGTTTAATTAAGATTATCATTTTTTGGATAAAACTTTAAAAATATTTTAACAAAAGACTCAGTCTGAAAATACACCTTATGACTTAATAAAAGAAGTGCTTTTTTTCTTTGTTTTCATTTTTTAGCACTGATTAATGGACATGCTGCTAAGGATTTTGAGAAGAGAAAATTGATTAGTTCAGAACCCAAAGGCAGTTTTCATTTTTCCTTTCTTTGACATTTTTAAAGGAATAATTTCCAGAAATGCATGAAGACTTTAGGGAAGGATTAATTGTTTCTTGTTATATCCTGGCATCCACTGTCCCCCTTTTTCTTCTCCAGGTTTATTTAGAGGGAAAATAAAGTTCATTCATTCTCATTGATCATTCAGTAATACAATTTGGGAACATTGCTTTTCTCATATTCATTGGAAATGAGATCTTAGTTTAGGAGAGCTGTTTCCATTAATTTTGCCTGTGGAGGATCTGATTTCAAAGTTTAGGAAGTGCTTTATGCATCATGAATGATGAATATGCAATAGACAAAAATGTTGCCAGGAGATAATTTAACTCACCTGGATAGTGACATATGACAACAAAGTTCACACAATTTTTGAGTTTGTATCATGTGAATCAGAGATAAATAAAATAATAACAAAAAGATAGAATTCTCCTTTTAGAAAAAAAATACATCCTACTCATTTTTTTTTCATATATTGTTCTAAGGCAGTAAGCATGTTTCTTTTTGACCAATATCATAATTGCTCAAAAATATTAATCAAATGTGAATCAATACTAAAAAATTATTTGTGTTTCTTTTTGGGAACTGAAGGAGATACTTTTGGACTTCAGTTAGATGTCCTTTTATTTGATTTAGCAGAATATTTTCTTGAGTGCAGTGAATATCGCACAAGAGCAATAAAACCATGTATCTAGAAAGCATTATGAGTGGCTGCAACTCAGCAACTGTGGTACATGCGATGTCCCTGCAGGATGGATTTTAAGGTCTTGTTACATTTAAACACCTGTGTAAAATGATCTTGGTTTGCAGTTACAGAGCGCTCATTTACATTTTAATGTGGACAGTACCATTCTGGATGCCACTGGGCCCTATTTGGAGAAGTTCAAGGACACTCCCCAGGAGTCTCTTGACATATTACAAGTTAGGTTTGTAGTGAATGCAGGTAAAGGGAAGGCACTGTGGTTTACATCCTAAAATGTAAATGTGAAGCAACCCTGGCTCTTATTACTTTATTATACTGTCTGAATCTCTGTAAAATTCAGCAGAGTATGAGAGGAGTGAATGCAGATTGATCTGATGTGCCACTAACTTCATAGGTATAAAGGAAAATTCTGTTTGTTTCACATTAGTATTAGTTTTCTTTTACTAGTTGGGTTCTTTTTATGATTTAGGAAAAAATTAAATAAATATAAATAAATAAATAAATACTCAGTATTGAAAGCCCTAGAACAGTCTGTCTGAACCACAAAGTATGGAGAGCAAGTTTGTTATATTGTTCAGATTCTTTATTGGAGGTTTTATGGAATTTTTTGGAATATAATGAATAAAACACATATTCTTTATTTCTTTTGATATTTTTGCCCTTGATACACTATAATTTTAAAATTTGATAATTAAGTATATAAATATAGCTCAATAAATATAATAAATATTGTGTTCTACATTCAGCAATTTAGAAGGAATAAAGAATATTTAGTAACTTGTAAACAGTGTTTACAAGTTAGCTACAAATACTAGGGAAATTACTAATCACAGTGAGAGTGTGTTATTTCTTTTTTAAAATCTATTTCTAATGTAAGGAAACTGTCCTAGGGCCCTTTTATTCTACTGGGACAACATGCTAGGATCAAAACATTTTTTTCTGGTATTAAAATTTTTTAAGGTAACGCTCTACTTGACCACCACTGTATTATATATCCACAAGTTCTTATTTAAGTTAGTTTTCTACATATATAAGTGGTATAATTAGGAAAAATTCTTCAGCAAATTATATATTCTATGTTATTTCAATTTAAAAATATTTTCCTAGTTTTAAGTAATATCATTCCATTACAAATAGGCTAAAATATTTTATACCCAGAGAGGAAATACTCTCCTAATATACTAATTTTGTTTCTAAATATTACATCAAAACAACATGTAAAAGTATGTTCTTCTATTAATCTATCATCCTTTTCTCTCTTTCATCTCTTTTCTACTCCTTTCACCCTGTTAGTGTATAATGGACCTGTACATCTATGTAATTTGCTTGAAAATAGCTGTCAACATGCTATTCCTACATATCCATTTAATTAATTTTTTTCCTGTCTTATAGAAGCAATGTATCTGAGTGCAATTCCTGAATTCTAAAATAACATGATGTGTTACAAAGAGAAATCCGTAAACATGGTCTCCCATGACTCCTCCTAGGCCTTTCTGATTTTGTCCACCCTCCCCATGAAGCAGGAGTCTGTGTGGGTTCATATTTTTATTTCCATTAATGTTAATAAAATGCAAAAACCCAAGTTAACATACTTCTTCAGAATCTCATTTCTTGCCACCGTTCACTGCATACTTCTTACTACAAATACCTGAAAATACTGATCATGAATAAAAAGTTGGCCACATGCCAGTCACGCCGACATGACTCTTCTGTATGCTCTAGGAAAATGTTTTCAAATAACAACAGGGGGAAGTAATTGGTGGGTGGACACCATACTTTCTTTTTCTTTGTTAAGGAGAAATGCCAGGCCTATTCCAACCTCATTGCCAAAGCTCATCAGCAGGAACTGTGAAAACTCACCGCAGGAGCTGATGCTTCAGTAGTCCCCCGTGCGGTGCTCAGCAGAGAGCACAGTGTGTGCTGTTTTGCTTATCCACCTGTCTTACTTCCCACTGCTGTGACGCACTCCTGGAATTATGATCCAGACAAACCATGTGCAATGGAATCCTTGTGTGAAGGGAAAGCTTCGAAAGAGAAGCCAAGACCTAAGTCTTCCAAAATCTACCTGCTCCCAGTCTCAGACCTCTTTTGCTCCTACTTGTCTTTGTCCAGTTTATAATAACCCTTGTATTTCTCTAGAACGATATATTCTTTCCCTATTTAGTATTTTTATACATGCCGCCTCCCTTTCCTAACATGTTCTTTAAGTTCTGGGTCATTTCCCATTGGAGTGAATAACTCCTAATTATCTGTCACATCTCAGCATAAAAATTCTTTCCAATTAACCAATTGTCAATTTTTTACATGGCTATACTAATATCTATTTGCAGAATACATCAAAACATAAAACTGGCATTTTAAAAATAGCTTATTGATCAAGAATATGTATACAAAAATGAGGTTTAAGAAATTAATCAATTTTAAAGTTTGTTATACCCAGAGTTAATAATGCTTGTAGAAAAATTATTATTTTCAATAGGTAGTGGGTTATAAAATGATGTAGCTGCTTGGAGGACAATTTGAATTTAAAATGTAGATACTTTATAATTTAACAAATGTGTGTATCTGCAGTAAGAGGTGTATAAAAGGAAGTCAATTTCAGCTTCATTTGAAGTAATAAAAAGATTGCAAAAATATATACCTACTATGGATTGGGTACAGAATTTATCCCAAAGGCTGATGTATTGGAAGCTTGGACCACAGGTTGGCAGCTTGAGAGATGGTGGACCTGCTAAGAGGTGGAGCATGGTGGGTTATGCCTAGGCTTTTAAGGAGGATTCATGCTTTTATCTCAGGAGTGCATTATTCTCCCTCTTGGTCCAACAATAGCTGCTTGTTATAAGACAGCCTGACAATAGATGGGATGAGGGCAAACAGAAGTAGAAAGAGATTGAAGATATCCCTAAAAATGATTCTTCAGATTCATCTGCAGTTTCTGAATCAACTACTAATTGAGACCATTCAAATAGTTCTTACATAATTGTGAATTCACTCTTTGGAGAATTAAAATAACTAGTGTATGTTTCATATTTCATTTGTGTACCCCAAATCCCTTGTATTTCTGTTTTCATTATACTGATCACATTTTTTACACATTTGCTCTATATCTATTTTCCATGCCATATTAACAGAATTTATGAGGACTAGCCTCCTACCATCTCATTCACTGCTTCCTGACCAACCACATACACTGTGTTCAATATGAAATATATGAATAAAAAAGAAAAGGGCTGTTCCAGTCCATAAGTTGTTCACACAATAGCTATGGACAGAGGGAATAATACACTACTATCATCCATACCATGACATTTCTGATCCCACAATATTCTCTTTATTGTCAATTACTTAGAAGCTCATTGTATATTTATATTATATTTACAAGCATTTCAGTATATGTTTAGACATACTGTACATAGAATAAATCTTAAGATAACATATGCTTATGTTAAATGCATTAAAATCTATTATTATCTAAGTTCACACATATATAGGTGCAATTTTGTTTAAAATAAAAATAATTATATCCTTCATTCTTTTCACAGTATGCATTCATTATATTATGAATAGCTCCTAGATAATTTTAATGTTCAGATCTTTGTAAACCAGTTTATAATTCTTTCTCTTCTCTTTTAGATATATTTTATATGCATTTTTTCCTTTTACTTCTCTTTTCTGACTAGCACAACAAATATATTTGCAAATATATGTATGTATGTGTATATATATGATTTTATGATAGTTTGGATGGAGATGTGTTAATTTAAAATGCATTATAGAGTTATAAAGGAATTGATTTTTCACATATATCTGGTTGAGAAGAAAATACATGCAAATTATAGACAATTTCAAAGGCATAGTAATTTAATTCAGTCTTCATTTTCTAATGTCTCTAGAATATCCTGTGTCTGAGTACTTATACATAAGGTTACCTGTCACTTATATTTTGTTTTGCAGTATCTTTATCACTGCAATATGTAGTAAATAAAGTTTTCTCTTTGGGGCATATTACATAAATGGCCTTTTATAAAAATTAAAATGCATTTAAGTAACTGATAATTTATCAAAAATAAATAAAGAACATGCTTTTGTTAGTATATACCCTTGTGATGGAAACATGAAATATTTTCAATGACAACTTCCTCCAAAGCTCGATTGTGTACTGTGAAATCTAAAGTTCCAGAACATAAAATCTAACGAAAAAAGGGAAAACAAAGGGAAATACAAAGGGAGAAAATAAATAGAGGAAATATTAAATATATTTGACATATAATAACTCAAAATTGTCATAAAATCAAGTTAATCCTACGTTATGGACAAATTTTTCTTTTTTTAGTAATTACCAATTTTTGAAAGTTAACAATTTTTTGCTTAATTATTAATTTGCATATGACAATATTTTATTTGAACGACTTTGCTCTTGTTTGTGATAAAATGTTGTCAGTCACACCATAAATGATTGAGCTAAAGTACTGGTTTTTGTTCTACTTAGATAGTTCATGACATTTAATAACAGTCTCCTAGGATCATCTCAAATGCTAGTCCAACAGTTATTTTAACAAAACAGCTAGACAACTCTCACATTTTCTATTAAAATTATTTCTAATAGACAAGGCACAATAACAAATAATCATGAATGGTATTCTCTGTTGGAGCTATCAGAGTCACTGGACAGATTTGTGGAAATATTGTCTAATTTAATAAATCTACAATCTTAAAAACGTATCACAAAATTCTCTGATTTAGTTCCTAAAATTAAACTAATATATATCATAAGACACAGGAGATTTTAAAATACTATATAAAATATGAGGATCAGATTATTAAAACTATACAGTTTCTGTGTTTGTAAGTAAAGATTATTTTGGAAAATTAATCTTTGAAGGGGAAATTGTGCCTTGTGTTTCAGTTAAACAATATCCCCAACTGCCTTTTATATTTTGAAAATAAACTTTTAACTAGTAATGTGTACAGAAATGGCACGTTGAAAACACTGCTTACTTGCATAGATGACCTCTAATTAGAAAAATATGCCAAATATATTTGAAAATAAAAAGTATTATAAATGCAAATGTTGTGAGAAAACAATTTCAATATATTAAAGGAAAAAAGAATACATGACTAAAGCTTTATGCAGAAAAGATATGAGCTGCTTTCTGTCTATATATTACCATGTCATTTTTTTTATCTTAATTACTCTGGTATCCTCGCGGCCCAGGACATTTTCCTTTGAATTTCAACAGAATTCTCCTAACTAGTCATTTCCAGTGTATATAACCCCCAACAGTTTATTCTGAACATAATATCTCACACATTTCTTCCAAATTAAGCCTTGCCAATCATTTGTTTAAAACATTATATTTACTATACTCCTAAAGTTAATGAAAAAAAACCTAAAAATACTTGCAAAGTTCTTCAAATCTATATACCTGTCATTTGTTGTATTCTTCTATGAACTCATCACACTCTATTCCACACAAATCCCCAAATATTTTTTATTTTCTATTGTGGCATCTTTCAATCTTTTTCTTCTTTCAGTGTGAACAGCTCTTTCACCACTCTGACCCAGCCCTCCAAGTGCTTATAATCTGTTACCTTCTCAGTGAGTCCTACCTCCACTACTGCGTACAGACGTTCTTCAACTTAAGATGGGTTACGTCCTAATAAACTCACAAGTTAAAAATACCATAAATAAAAATGAATTTAATACATATAACCTACCAAACATCGTAACTTAGCCCCAGATTTGTCACCCATGTGACCCTGTGGCTTTTGAGAGGTTGAGGCTAAACATTGCCAAACATCACAAGGCAATCCTATCTCCTATCAATAGCCTGGGAAGAGATGAAAATTTATAATGTGAAGTACAGGTTGTGCTGAATGCATGGAGCTTTTTCATCATCATAAAGGCATAAAAAATTAAAAGAAAAATCACTGAAAGTGAAGGAATCCTCTATATTTAAAATCACAGCCCACATTCCACATGTACATTATTTTTCTCTCTGTTTTAAACAGCACTATTTATTTACATCCTAATAACACTATATAAATTGCACCCATAGAGCTCTAGAGAAAGCTCTATGAAAGCAGTGATATTTATTTCTTTTGTTCACTGATACCTGGCCCAGTTCCTGACAAACAGTAGATCATCAATAAGTATTTGTAAAAATATTGAATGAAAAGTAAAGATCAGGAAGAAGGAAAGATGGAGAGGAGGAAAGAATAAAGGTAAGTGGGTGATGGGATTGATGAATAATCAAATAATGAAAGGGTTGAGACAGATATGTTTAAATTGAATTAAGTATTATACAATGTATATAAGTATCAAAATACCACAGTGTACTCCATATGTATCTAAAATTTTATAATTTTATGTCAGCTAAAAATAAATTTAATAAAAGGTAAAATTTCAAAAGAAATAATGGAAAGGAAGGAAGATAGAAGAACTTCCAGATGAGGAGAAAAGAATAATAAAACTAGAGAGAAAGAGACAATGTCAACGTTGTATGAAACCACCCATGAGAATGGCTTAGATATTGCACTCCATGTATGAGAACTATTGTAGGAGACAGGAATGACAAGATGCCCCAGGCCAGGCTATTGTGGGTTCAGAAGAGTTTAAGTTCTGTGTGGTAGACAGAAGACCATATGTATCAATTGCACAAAGCGTATTTTCAGAGTAGCTGGCTACATAGATAAATAATAAAGAGCTGCATACATATATGGATGAAGACAAAGAGAAGGACTATAGCAAAAGAGGAAGTAGCTCAAATAAGTAAATGAAAAGAATGTTTTTCTTATTTTTGATACACTCTTCATTACTTGCTAAATTAGTATGGTTTTGTGAAAATACCACTGTCATATGTACACATTATGGTTTAGACCTGGAATGTCCCCTCAAAAGCTCATATGTTAAATGCACAGTCCTCATATGTTAAATGCACAGGCTCTTGAATGGACACAGACTTCATGAAATGGTTGATTCCACTGAGAATGGATGAACCACTTGCAGGACCTCACTGAGGGAACCATGATGTTCTGCCGAATCTCAGGTCCAGAGCAATGGAGTTAGCTGACCATGGACTGAATTATTTAAAATCATGAACCCAAAAATGTTTTTCCTCTTTTATGTCAGGTACTTTGATAGCAGCAATGAAAAGCTAACACAGCACACAGGGTAATATTGAAAATGGAAATCCTCAGACAATTGTAATCTAATATAAAGTAGAAGTTGAAACAGAAAAAATACATATAGTTAATATTTTTATATAGATGTTAAATAGAGGACTTTTCGCATTGTCAATCCTTAGAAAGGATTTATTGTTGTTTTTGTTTTTCAATTTTATAGTTAGGAGCAGAAGTCTTTCTTTCTTCTGTTATTTCCATAGCTCCTTCATTCTTACAGCTTGCTTCCATTAGAGGTCAATAGAATCTAATTAAGGCTTTCTCCAAGTCTGATTTTCATTATTGTTCACTTATAACCAATATTCTGATGATTTGCTCTTAACCTTTCTTCTCATTCTAATTAAGGAAAAGTTTGCTTTAAGGTTGAAATTCTTTGAATGATCTAAGAACAGCAAAACAAAATCATTGCATGTAAAAAAAAATGATTCTCATTGGACTCAGGTGCTAATTTCATTTAAATCTTGTATTCATTTCCTTAGATTAGTTTCTAAGTTTCTAGGTAGTTTTGTCATTTTTATAATCACAGAGTCCATAATCTCTAACCATATGACTATATCATTAAAGTATGTGCAAAATATAAGAAAGATCAATATACTGTTGACATTTTTAAAAATTATATTTATATTTGTTTTCTTGTCACTTTACTAGTCTACTTTATCCCATTATTCAAGAAGATCCATTATTTTTATCTTAATAAAATAAAGGATTCATTGACAACTAAAAATATTTTTAAAAAGAAATGGCTGGAGTTTCTGTTTTCATTTATATAAGTGCTACATTTAATGTTGGAGTCACATTTTTAATTTCATTCATTCATCAGATATTTATTGAGTGTCTCTCTCTAGACATTTTTCTTGGTGTTGGAGATAATGTTGTGAACAAGATTTATAAGAAATTGTGTGCTTCTAAGGAGTATAATGTATGGGTGAGCCAAACAACAAAAAAGACAAGAAATGATTATAATGTCAGATAGTGAGAAAGGAGAAGATTAAGTGAAATAATGCAGAGATTGTGTGGGTAATGTCAGCCAACTTCCATTGAACATTCAGAAAAGCCTGAGTGAGGTGAATGACATCTGGTTAGGAGAAAGAAAGAGGTGGAAAAATTGAGGGGAGGAGGAAAGAAAGAGCTCAGGAAAGCAAGATCTGAAGATCTGGGACAAGAGGTCTAGTGAGAAAAATTTGCAAGTGTGAATTTCTGATTTTAAGTTGGAGCTGTGCTTTGGTAAGGGTAGAAAGGCTGGGGAGAATAGTGTGGTCAAAGGGAGAAGTCAGGGCTTGCTTGCTTGGAACATTTTCAGCTATGATATAGCGTTAGAATTTTATTCTCTGAGCAAAATATAGCCATCAGGAACTTTCAGGCTGGTGAGGTGTTGGGTTTTCTTTTGGTGTAGGACTTTTCTTAATGCAGCATTTTGAGTGGACCTCAGGAGTCCAATACTAAATACAGAAGGACCAGATAGAACAGTCTGAGCAGCTTCCCAAGCCCACACATAGTGACAAATGGAAGAGGTAGTAAACTCTAGACATGGACAGAGATGAACATATTTTGACCTGGCTAAAAATGTAAACCTTGAAAACAGGAGAATAATTTAATATTTTGCTACCAATGATTAAACACTGTATGGGTACTTTCTGTGAATCTTTTAAGAATATTTAAAGCAACTTTAAGAGGTGAGTATATTCACCTTCCTTTCAGAGTAAAGAGGCATATCTTGAAATACTTAGAAAATTGTCCCCCCAATCACCCACGTAATAAGAGTTGGTACTCTGATTTGCACACAGATTTGTCACACTGCTGCTTGTGCACTTCCTTTATAATAGCCATATTGGACAGTAAGCAGACAGAGATTAGCCTCCATGATGAGGCCACATAGAGGTGGGCTCCTCCATAGTAGAAATTGCTTAATGATGATAGGTTGTGCAGAACTTAATGATGTTGTCACCAGTATCTTGACCTGAATGCTAAATTTCCCCTGCTTGGTTTCTCTATCTTATGACACATCCTAGATTCTGAAACTCTTGCAATCTTGTACTAAACATGTGTAACTTGCCTTCTGAGGCAAACTTTCATGATAGAACTCATTTGAGGGTCTTCTAAATTCATAGTATCTACCATCCTCCCTCATATTCATGCAACTATGTTAGCCTGTCACTACTTTCAATATTTCTATACCCACCTACCATATAGATTTATTTCCAAAATCTAGAAGTCACACACATATAAATTTAGCTAATTGTTCTACTGTATCTTGATGATTTTTCAGTGTCACATATTTTTCTCTGTGATGCTTTCAAAAATCTTCTCTTTAAACCACTTACTATTTGACAATATAAAAAAACATAAAGTGCTAAATTACATGTACTTTAATGGATCTCTCAATTTGTTTCCTATCTCTGTGCGATTATCAGCTAAATCTATCTTATCTAATTAAAATATAAATTCCTGACTACAGGGACCAGGTTTTTTATCTCTTCTAAAAGCAACTGAAATAATGCTGTCCCAATAACAGGTGGTAAATAATAGTTGTTGATGAGGACATCAGAGAAATACAAACAAGAGTAGAAGTATAAGAAAGTGTGGGTATTTCTCGTTTTGTACTGTGACCAAAAGACATGAAAGAACATTTAGAGGAGGGGAAGTTTATTTTGGTTTCAGAAGTCTCAGTTCATAAATGGCTGATTCTGTTGCTCTGGGCCCCAGAAGAGGCAGAATATCATGGTGGAAGTGTATGGTGGAGCAAAGTAGATCAGGACATGGAACCAGGAAGCAGATACAAAATGCACACCCAAAAGGCACGCCTCCTCAATGACCCATCTTCTCCAGCCACACACTACCTATCTATAGTTACCACCCAGTAAATCCCTATCAGTGGATTAATGCAGTGATTTTGTTAAGGTGCTTATAACCCAATTATTTCACCTTTAAGCTTTCTTACATTGTTTCACACATGAACTGTTTGGGAGACACCTAATATCGAAACCACAATACTAGGGCATTATAAATATTATACTATCACATATATAATTTGAGGCTTGTCATTGCGATACTTTTCTTGGACATTGTGAAAACATGCATTTTTACCATAAATATCTTAATCATTTCACCTTCTGTTTGTTTTTCTATTTTGTCATTTCTTTTAAGTCTAATTTAAACTAGTTAAGTGAAAGAAATTTAAAAAAATGAAATGCAACTCCCTAGAAAGGGTTTTTATGTAGAAAAATCATTATATTGTTTGCCCAGAATACTTCAGATTGTATTCTGCAACAGTTAAACCTTGGCTTAGGGAAATATACTTGACCTCTTAGCCTATTGTTTTGGACAGAAATTATATCCAATTCATCAGTTTTAATGTCAAAATGATAAATTGATGGCAGCAGTGGCGTTCTCTTCCAGAGAAATGTCATTTACTTTTCCCATAGTCAGTTCCTCTATAGTTCTAAATATTTAGATGACATTTCCAAAAACAATGCAAATGTGCATTTAATGAGCATGTCAATTGCTAGCGAAAGCCATTGGAAGTTTGCATATATTGGAAGAGGAAAACAGGTTTGTTTGTTTCTAATGTCAACATACCAATTAATTAATTCAAAGTCATTTTAGCTTTGAAAATGAATATACTTTCGTTACCCTTTTCAGTGCTGAGACTTCCCTAGGGGCATTCAAAAGGGCAAAGTCATAACTCCCTCAGTGAAGTCCAGAGCCAGTCTGTTGTTTTGTTCAATGATATTCGGCCTCTGATTTTGCTAACCTTATGCATTCTTTACTTGGTCAAGGGAGACTGTGGCAGTGCTGTCTGTCTGTTTCTTTGGATAGAGCTCACATCTAGTATATCATGCCCAAAGTCGCCTACACAAGCCACTCAGTTGTTCGACATGTAAAAGGCATAGCCAGCATACCTACTGCTACCAATTTTTCATTCTCTTCATTTCGAGCACTCATTTCTGCTCCTGGTTTTTGGTCTTTCTCCTTCCTCTCACTTGTGCACAAAACTCAGATCACTTTGGATAAAGTGATTTCAGATTTCATATGGTGAAAACTTAATTTGTTTTCTTTTTAACAGGAAACAAGATAAGTTACTTTGTCATAATCAGCGATCGGAATCTGGTACTCTTAGTATTTCCCCACTTTCTGTTAAGTTCAACTACAAAGTCTATCTTTGATATAGAAAATTCTGATAGGAAAAGAAGTACTAGGAGTAGCTATGTATATGTAAATATTAAAGTTACCCTTAATGAATACATAAAATGAAAATATATATTTTTCCCTAAAGACTTAGGTTTTAATAATTTTTGTGACCATCTAATTATAGTGCCAAGGTTACTTTAAATGCATTATGCTGACATGTACTAAACTGCTCTCTCTTTTACATGTATGCAATAGAGACACACCCACACAATGCTGCATTACTTCTACACTGATTTTGACTTAAGGGCACTTTGTTCAGACTTAGGGCAAAATGTGCTCAATGGAGGCAAATGCACTCAACTCTTTTCAGAGGGTTGTTTGAATGTGTAGATTATAAAATATGAATGTTTCTAAATTCTATGCCTGTGGCACTAATTCTTGCTTTCTGAGTTTTTCAAACAACTGGACTTTTGCTACAATTTTCCATTAAAGAAAGGTGAGGGAGATGTTAGTTATGAATTGCTAGAAAAATGTAATTTTAAAATTCTTGATTGTGTGATTTAGCAGTGTTACGTGCGTATACAAAACAGTGTAAGTACCATAGAGCTTGGTCAGTGAAAGCTAAGGGGAGCATTGGAGAGGTAAGCCATATGATATTTGACTTATAAGCTTCAACAGCCCATCAGCTACTACATGACTTTTATTAAATTCTTAAGTACAAAGTAGAGTTAATTTAAGGGACTCATCATCAGTAGCTCAGGCAAAATATTTTGCTTCCTAATGTTCAGTGATTTGTAATATTCACACACTGGAATATTTAATTCCCAAGCAATATCATGTCATCTTGACTATGTTTATTCGCATCATTTATTTTACTAATTCAGTGATGGTATTGACCACATGCCAAGGTCAATGGTTTCTAAAATGAGTATTAAAGTGATTTGTAGTTCTGAAATTATAAGTTTTTGTTTTCACTTGAGTGTTTGGAACAGAATTTGGGATGACTTTACAATTCAAAACCTTTTCATTTCTGGAAAGAGGGACATTAAAATTATATTTTTTCAGACAAAAAGCTTTTAACGGATATTTTTTAAAAGTGTAACAGAAAACAGAAAATAGTATAAGTAATTCTCTTATTTTCATCTTCCAAATTCAGCAACTATTACCATTTGGCTATAATCATTCATGCTTTCCCATACTCTCCTGTTTTCCCATTAAGAATTAATTCTACATGTACAGAAATACCATAAAACTTAATATACAAGAATAGTCCCTTATTCATGCAGATGCAAGACAAAATAATAACTTCAAGTGAAAACTGCAAATCATAAAACAGGGAACTTATTTTAATTTCTAAAATACAGTTAGATGTATATTAAACATGTTATGAAACTGCCAAAGAATTTCCTTAAATGTTTTGCCATTTCAAATTCCTACTTGTAATGATTTCAAGCTGTTCCACCTCCTGGCAGGTATTTGATCTTTTCAGTTTTAAGTATTCTAATAGTTGTGTGGTGATATGCAGGGAAGCCTTCATGTGCCTTCTTGTGAGATCACAAAGCAAATGTCCCTGGAACCTTGTGTTTGGGTTAGTGAACAGTTTTTACAATCTGTGTATGCTCTTTAATGTTGACATGATGTTGAGTCTGTTTTGTTGTTGTTGTTGTTGTCATTGTTTGTTTGTTTTGGTACCAGGGATTGAACTAAGGGTACTCGACCACTGAGCCACATCCCCAGCCCTATTTTGTGTTTTACGTAGAGAGAGGGTCTCACTGAGTTGCTTAGAGCCTTGCTGTTGCTGAGGCTGGCTTTGAACTCTCTATTCTCCTGTCTCAGCCTCCTGAAGTGCTGGGATTATAGGCATGCGCCATATAATCCCGGCTTCCTTTTTAGTTTTTACTTTGTGCACTCTGCAACTCTATACTACATGACTATATATTTGATGATCAAAGTATTTAAGATAACATGAAAGCTTAGTCATGACGGGATTCCTCTGTGTTTCATATTACTTGTTGTGATGCTTATTTTCTATGTTTCCCTGCTAGTTTTTGCAGAGCATGTCTTTTTTGAACCTTTCAACTCATTTACAAAATAAATTTCTCCTTGTTTTTCATTTCTGCCTGTATCTCTTTTAAAAATTTAATATGGTTATAGTGATTACACATTTCCTTAAATATTGTGGTTCAAATATCAATATCATTTGAGGTCAAAAATTTATTCTAATATGAATTTCACTCATTCAATGTTTATATTCCTTATTATTATAGTAAAGCAATCACCTGTTTTTCTTTATTTCCTTTTCCTCTCCCTCTTCTGTTCTTCCTTAAACAGCAGAATAAAAGTAAATTTCTTGCACAAAGGATAGTTTTGGGTCATCCTTGCTAATTTTAATGTCAATTAATGAAATGTTTAGATAATTTATACTTTATATAATTATTATATTTGCATTTAAACCAACTATTTTCTGGTTATTTTCTCTGTTTGCTATCTGCTCTTCTTTCCCTTTTTTATTTTTCTACATGTTTTTACCTTATTAATAATGTTATTATTTACTTTCACCTCCATTATTTTCTTATTATGTAGGTTCAGTTTAGAATATATTTGTAGTTGTCCTAAAGCTTACAATATACATCTTTACTTATCAGAGTCTCCCTTCAAATTATATTATAAATATACTGCTAACTTCTCCATCATCAGTTCTGTTATGTATTTTAGAAATATATCACCCACAAAGACAATAATTTGGCAGAATTGTTGTTTTAGAAACAACAATTTAAGAAAAATTTTTAAAAACTTAAAAGACTTTCTATTTACCATTTTTAGAATCTTCATTTCTTGTGTACATCCAAGTACCTTCTCAGTACTCTGTTGCTTCTGCTTGCAAAACTCTTCACTATTTCTATTGCATAGATATATCAGCAGTGGACTTATCTCCACTTTTATTTAAGTAACTAAAATTTTTATTCACCTTGACTTTTAAAGTATTCTAGTGTACAGTATTATAAATGAATAGTAATATAATTTATTACACTAAATCTCAAAACATAAACTTCTGAGTTTTATTTTTTAACAAGAAAACCTCTGCATTCTTATTTTCTTTCTTTATGTGTCTGTCACTCTTTTAGTTTGTACAGTCTTTGGTCATTTTTAAGAATTTTCTCTTTATTTTTGGTTTTCAGGATTCTGACTTTGTGGTGTGTGTGTGTGTGTGTGTGTGTGTGTGTGTGTCTGTGTTTATTTGCATTCTGCTTGAGATTCTTTAGTTTGGGATGTATGTAGATAACTTACTATCTAATATCTCTTGAAAAACATTTTCCTTGTATTACATCTTTTTCTCCTTCTGGTATTTTACCTATACATATGCAAGAGCACATCTTTCTATCTTTTTTTAACTCACATTTTCCTCTTTGAGTCTTTTTTGAGTAATAGCTAATAACTTTATTACCCCTTCTTCAAATCTTCCAGTTTGTTCTTTTTATAGCTGTTTAAATTGTTCTGTTGAGTTCATCAATGGAATTTCTTATATCTAATATTATTATTTAATGTCTCTAGAATTTTTTTTTGAATCTTTCTTAATACCCCCTTCTTTTTGAAGAAAATCTGTATCTATTTATCCATATTGACCTTATTTTTTTATTAGCTATCTTAAGTTTGTTTATTTTTTTGTTTTTTGTTGTTGTTGTTGTTTTTGTGTTTTTGTTTGGTGGGGTACATAAAATTAAACCCAGGAGCACTTAACTACTGACATCCCTAGTCCGTATTTGTTTGTTTGGTTGGTTGATTTTCTTTTTCTCTGCTTTTTGTTTTTTTTTTCTCTCTGCTTCAGTCTTTGCTAAGTTGCTGAGGCTGGCTTCAAACTTGTGATCCTCCGGTCTCAGCCTCCTGAGCTGCAGGGATTACAGGCATGTGCCACAAAATCTGGCTACCTTAAGATTTTAATGGTAATGATTTGAAACTAAGGAATGTGTCACTTTATTTCCAGATAGTTTTAGATCTAATTAATACAATTATGATCAGAAAGTGTACTCTGGATTATTTCAAAACTTAAATATTAAGACTTATTCTGTGGCTCACAATAATATTTTGTATTTCAGGCACACTTGGAATGAATGTACATTGTGCAATTATTGATTTACTACATGTAGTAAACTAAATTTGTATGTTCCCTTTGCCAAGAAATATTGGATTCAACCAGACCCTAATCAATTTTGTACTTTAGTTCATAATATAGGGCCACTAGGTTCAGCAAACATAAATACATAATACAAGGAAGTCTACTATTGAATTTCAAATAAGCAATAGATAATTGTTTAACATAGGTATGGCTCATACAATATCAGAGTATTTACATACTAAAAATAATGTGTTATTTATTCAGAAATTTGAATTTACCCGAGTGTTGTGTATCTTACCTGACATACCTACATAGGAGAAACAGCAGATACAGGTCTGGCACTGTTTTGGTGGAGGCTTGAATTAAAAAATACACATCATCAGTAAACTGGTATGGAGAGAGAGTTATAAATGTTTAGAATTATTATGTTAGTAATGTACCTTCCTTTAAATCTAAAATGAATAACAGTTAAACAGCTTGTACATTATTATACAAGCAAACAATAGAGGTGGATTAAGGAATGTTGAGGAAAATGAAAAGAGTTTAGCTATTAGCACAGAGAAAAAACATCATAAAAGCAGTAAAATGAACAGAGACTATTTACCAAAATTAGCATTGGGAAGATACGAAGAATATTATTGGCTCAGGTATTTGTTAACAAATTATAGACACTAATGAAAGTGAGTTAGTAGTATACACTGAATATAAAAATAATAGGGAAACCCCAAGGGGACTTTACAATCAGAATATGATGAATATAGTTTTAAACATTGAAATTGTGAAGACTGATGGCAGAATAGTGGGAAAGAGGAAGCCTGGACTCAGGAAAACCTGGTTGTGGGTGCTGCCTGGCAGTGAAGTGCCTGGCAGACTCACGGACTAGCACAGACCATGCAGCAGCCCTGGACTTGCTTCCTGTCCTACATTCTGCCATGCTTTTAAGCCATGGTCATGCTACCCTAATTCTGTTTCATAATATACCTGTTTTTCATCCTGAATGTCCATTTTCAACTCTTCTGACCTCTATATTTTCTTTCTTTCTTTCTTTCTTTCTTTTTTCTTTTTTTTTTTTTTTTTTGGTACTGGAGATCGACCTCAGGGGCACTCGACCGCTGAGCCACATCCCCAGCCCTATTTTGTGTTTTATGTAGAGACAGGGTCTCACTGAGTTGCTTAGCGCCTTGCTGTTGCTGAGGCTGGCTTTGTCTATATTTTCTTAAGTTCATGCAATTCTTACCTATTGAGTCTCCTAAAATCAGTGTCTTAGTATTCAGTATTTAAGCATATGTTTAAATTTAAATCACTTCAGTGTTATATTTCATAAGAAAATAAATAAATTTTATAACTTCTTTTAAATTTAAGCAACATGTTTTCCTTTTGTGTGGAAAGGAAATACATTGATGACATTCTAAGCATCTGTGAAGATTTTCCCCATGTAAGACCACCTATTTCACATTCTCTAAAATGTGCCAACAACATTCATCTTATTCTCTCATTCACTTGGTAACATGCTACTTTTAGAGTAAAATATGCTTTTAGTCTACCTTAAATCAAAATGGTCCCTTCAAAGAGAAAGCTTAAATTTAAGTCATCTTTCAAGTTTTATTATTTAGTGTGAAGTTAGAATTATAAACATATAGAATAACAAACAGCCTTTTTATGTCAGCAAATCAGCAAATCTGTACATGTCAAGTTACAAAATTTGTCGGGTTTTTGTTTCATCTTGCTTCTTTGTTGCTAATAATACAATACCACACACTGGGAAAGATAGAAGGGAAAGAAAATTATTTTGGCTATTGATTCTAGTCCAATACCAAGGGACGGCATCTGGCGATGGCCTTTTTGCTGGCTTCTTTGATGATAGAGAGGGCCTTTGTGTTCTGGTCTGTCCTCCTTTTCTTAGAAATTCAACATTCTAATTCATGGGGTTCCACTCTAATGACTTTATCTAATCCAAATTATCCCTCAAAGTCCCAACTCTAAACATATCTGTATCAATCCCATTCTCTTAATGCTTTACAATGGGAATGGGGATTAAATTTCAGCATGTGTTTTCAGAGAGGACAAACCACATTCAAACCATAACAAGTACCCTTGAAAATGACTAATTTAAGAGCATATATTTCTCTTGTCTTTAAAATGCAACTTATGTCAACTTTTCCTAACCCTAAATATACCATAGGACTTTCCCCACAAATTTTACCTTTGGCTTATTTATTAAACAATCTTTGACCATTTTTCTGATGTTTCTTTCTCTGTCCATTTTCACTGGACACCTTTCATGATAAATTCCAGATTAAAAATATAATTTTTAGGATTATGAACTCCAATCTTTGATCTTGAGCCTCACTTTTACCTCAAAATTCATATTTACAGATACAAATAATAATGATGCCATTTAAGGATGCCAAATAGATATCACACACTAAATATGTAAAATCAAGCTCTTGATTTTTCATCATAAAATATATATTCCTAGTGTTCTTTGTCATCAATAGGTGTTAAACAGTGAGAGCCCAAACTTTTCTTCTAAATCACTCAATATGCATGCCCATTTTCTGTTCAGCATAGTACTAAAGCTTATGGGAGCTGGGAAAAGACAAAAGAAAAAAGAAAAAGGTACCCAAATTGGAAGGGAAAGTTCTCCATAGATGGTAACATAATGTCTCATTCCAAAAGGCTGGATGTTTTCCCTATATGATCAGGAGCAAGAGAAGCTTATCTGTTCTAAACACTTGTATTCAGCATCATATTGGAATTACAGGGTAATTAGAAAAGAGGAAAAAAATAATAGCCACCCATATTGACAAAGAAGAAATAAAATTATGTCTAGTCTCAGATGACATAATCTTCTATGTACAAATTCCTAGGAAATACAATAAGAACTATTAGAATCAATAATCAAATTTAGCAAGGCTGGAGAGTACAAAATCAGTTGTATTTCTGTACATTTTCAATGGATGTTGTGTAAACAACAGTAAGCTGGCAATCTCATTTTACAATAGCACTAAGAACAAAGGCCAACATCTGAGGGAATGCTCTTTCTGAGGTGTTTCTGAACTCATCTTTTTACCTTAATTATGTGTAAAAACCATGCAAAACTATTTTCAGTGCTAAATTGAAGTTTAAGTTTTCTTGCACATATTCTTAATCTTTTCTGAAATATTTTTCCTATCCTTGTTACCTAAGTGTCTTCACAACTTTCTATGCAACAATTTTTCCTGAAACCCTTAACTGAACATCTGATTTCCAGGCTTAATTATCTTTTTATTTTTTATTCTGTTTCAAAACATTTTCTTCACAATGATTTTTTTTTTGGTATGAGGAATTGAATTCAGGTGTACTCGACCACTGAGCCACATCCCCAGCACTATTTTATGTTCTATGTAGCTACAGGGTCTTTTTTTGCTTCTTCACGTTTCCAATTTGACAATTCATTTCATGATAGGTTAAATCTTGCATATTGGTCAACACTGAAACTTTTCTGCATAATTCATAATCTGGCATAGAATAAGTAGGTGGAAATCATTCAAAAAATAATTTCTGTAGTCTTGTGTAATTCTCTACAAACCTATCAAGTGATTGGATTGATTAAGTCTATTGAATCATCTGTTTTACTAAAAATAAAGTGAGTTCTCTTTAAGTTATAACCAATTTGGTTCCCAGTGCCTGCTTCTGGGCCTGCTATGTAGAATGTGTTCAATAAATGCTTGATATACATCAAGAAATGACTGAATACTATTTGTAGCTTTCAATCATAGCCTATTGATTAAGATTCAAATCCTTGTTTCAAAAATTAGTAATTTTACAAATATGTTTTTCCTAAGGTTCACAAAAATAAGTATAAATTAGGAAAATAAACTTACTATGAAGAAAAAGTAAAATAATAAATTAGATAGTACATTTTTATTACCTGATTAGTGCTCACTAATTGTGAAGTATTGTTAAAGAAAAAGACAGAACTTTTACCTAAGAAATGTTTGTTAACTGTGAAATATTTATTGAGGAAAAATGTTTCAAAAACATTAAGACTAATGCAAAACAACAGGGAACATTTACTAACAGGAGAAAATGTCCCTCATTCACACATGGAAGACAACTTTTGGTTATTTGCAAACTACCTGGTAATAAGGTTGTGTGAACTTGATTAATTAAGTCTTCCCTACACAGGTTAAATGTATCATTACTATGGAAAATGTTCTCATAAAAATTAATAACTTGTGCAATTTAAAAAATATGTACCTCACTATTAAATGACAAGTCTTATTGAAAATGAGATTTTTTTTATAGTAAATGCATTATTCTCAACCCAAAACTGTCAGATAAATAAGACTGAAAGTGTCCTCAATAAAATTTGCAAATGAGGATGTCTACTAGTTTGTAATGAATGAATTTTTTTTAAAGTAGGAATGGTATAATTTCAAATTTCAACAAGTTAAGGAAAATTGAAGGCAATTTAAAGGAAATCAACTCATTTTTTCAGTTAATGATTTGAAAATAGTTTTGAATGAGCCCAATTGACAAAGACATATTTTGCCAATTAGTAAGTGCATTACAGGTAGAAATGATTATTCAGCATAGTTTTGAATGTAGCCTTAAGCAAATATTAGGATCATAGTTTAATATAGAGAAATTGTAGTGCTGGGTTGGAACACTTATGTAATTGACTTTGATTAGAATCATCTCTCTAAATCTCACCTAAAAACTTTTCCTAATGAATAGATGGGGGAGTTGGAAAAATTAAAAATGCAAAAGCACAGCCTATTTTAAAAGCAAATTTTCTTTTCTATATAAAGTCCTATAATTAATTCCTTCTAATTTTTTTATTATTAAAATTTCTTTCAGCTCTAAATTCAGGATAGAGGTAGTTATTTATATTTTAAGATTAGAAACTCAGGAAATAGCAAATAATGTTTTACAGATGTCTAACTCTCAACAATTTAAGGGTGTTACATTTGGTTTTAGAAGTTGTTATACAAGGATATGGTGATTGGAAGCAGAATGTCTAAGGATCAAATCTAAGCTCTCAAACATTCTAGGGGAAGATATTGGGTAAATCTATTTTTTAATGAGCTTATTATTTAATAGTCTATTGCATTTATATACAATTGAGATAGTAGTTTCATTTTTTTGTAGTAACATTTAAATAATCAAACACATGTAAAAATTCTAGAACATAGAAATGCCTGTGAACTAAACTGTTTTTCAATCACAAAGCAGTAAATGATGAATAACCACTGTGCACGAAGGGGTTAGATACATTAGACCTTCAGAGTGGTGCTAACACTTGATGAGATGCCTGAATGACAGGAGGTGGTGTCTAGCTTAAGTCTGAAATAGCATGCAGGTGGCCTTTTCTCTTTTGTTCAGTATTACGGTTCTGCATTTTTAACTTTTTCTAGAATGTTTAGTCCATTCACATTTAATGTAAATATTGCAGGTTTAGTTTAAAGGCCACCATTTAGTTATGTGTCCTATTTTTCCTCTCCCATTTTTGCTCCTTTGTTCCTCTTTCATGCTTTCCTTCCGGGTAATAGAATACTCTTTACCACACATGTTCTTCCCATTGCTGACTTTTAACTCAGTCTGCTTGTGTTAAACATACTTGCTCCAGACAAGTTTCCATTATGCATTTTTAAGCTGTAGACAAGTAGTTGCTGTGAACAAGTTAACATTAGGCATTTTAAACTTGTAGTGGTATCTAGCAAACAAAACGTTTAGAAACAATATAGATAGACACAGAGAGTGTGAAAGGAAAGATATGTAAAGATATATCATGTATACAATTGTTAGAGTCACTTTTATAGATCTTGTTAACTGATTCCCAAATACAGGCTGTCTGTGAATCTGCACCCACTACCTATGATCATACTCCTGACTAGGAGTCCAATTTTTATGCCACTATTCCTTCTCCATAGTTTTAAAATTATATTTTATATTTTTGAACCCACATTTCCAGCCTCTGGTAACCACGACTCTACTCTGTTTCCAAGAGATCAACCTTTTCAGACTCTGCATGAGTGAGATCTTGTATATCTCATGGATGGAATTATTTTTCTTGCCTGGCTTATTTTGTTCACTATATCCATGTTGTTGCAAATGGCAGAGTTTGATTTAGCTGAATAGTATTCATTTGTGTATATAATCCACTTTTTTATATGTATCACTTATTGATGGCCATATAAGTTTTTATTTATTCTTTTGTATCTTGGTTATTGGAAGGAGAATTGTCCTTTGATTTAAAGTAACTAAGCCAATTTTGTCACACGTTGCTGATTTTCATGACCAGTTCAAATGATGTAAAATCTATCATACTCACCTGTTTAGCTGGGGGTTGGGAGGATGGGAACACACCTAGGCAGGAAGGCTGCGGATGTTTGCTGTTCTTAACCAAAGATAGAGACATTTCTTTCCTGTGTTGGAGGACCAGTATGGTGAGCACAGGTGCATATTTCCATATATGGGTCTTTCATATGTTGTAAAATTTTTTTTTTTTGGTACTGGGGATTGAACTCAGGGGCACTCCACCACTAAGCCACATCCTCAGCCCTATTTTGTGTTTTATGTAGAGACAGGGTTTCTACTAAGTTGCTTAGCACCTCGCCATTGCTGAGACTGGCTTTGAACTTGCGATTCTCCTGTCTCAGCCTCCGTAAGTGCTGGGATTACAAGCTTGAGCCACCACACCCGGCTTACATGTTGTAAATTTTTAAAAGTGTAAGCAATAATGATTCACTCAGAACAAGTTTAGTGGTATTTTGATGATCTTTAAAAAATCTGGATATTGTTATTCCTTAGTGTAAGTTAACATTTACTTTTCCATAAATAAATTATTTTATTTGAGATAAGATATATATTAAATACACAAAATTAATTATGATTAAAAGTTTCATTCTTTGAACTTAAGAGATGATAGTTATAGGAATAGTTTATTTTGACATTTTTATGAATGAAAAAGTAAAATTCAGAATGAGAGAATCACCTTCTGATGTACAGGTGCTAAATTATCCATTATAAGTTTCCATGTTGCCCAAATCTTTCTCAATTTTTTTATTTCTAAAACTGAAGACACTATTTTTCTTCTTAATTACCTAAAATAATAAAAATAAACAAATTATTCAATAATGAATACTGAAAACCATAACTTTTTATAATTTAGTCACTGAAATTGTACTAAAGTCCAATTTATTAGCAGTACAATAATAAATGATTCTTTCATTTTTTTGTTACTTTTCTAGTTCATTTGGTCTTGACAGTGATTATTTAAGCAATTCCTTAAATGTGGAAAACTTTAAATTTGAATACATGAAAACAAATTAATTATAGTTCTGAACTTGATATCTACAGCAAAGGTTTACTTTTTGAGAGATATTTTTTGTGTGTTTGTGTGTATGTGTAGCATTATATCATTAATAAATACATTTTAGAAAACTCAGAGTTAATAGTTAATGCTTTCATGTTTGGGAGAGTTCAATAATATCACTGATATATTTAGGAAAGGTTATGAAATTAAGATTACCCATGTATACCTATAATGAGGAAAGAGGATAACCAATCAATATAGATTCTATAAGTTACAGCAATACATATGTCAAAATCCATGTTCCATACACCAAATCAAACCTTAGTATGAAAACCTCCAAAATTACTTAAATACCACAGCAAGAAATATCTGCAAACAGTGGTGTAAATTGAGTCACCATGGAAACTTTAACATTTATGTTGTTCAGAAGAACTGTGTAAGTTGTGGTCTGGCATCTCATGCAAAACAGATTTCAGAATGACAGAAACATATGTTTCTTTATATACTGAGAAATCTAAGTTTGTTTTCCTATTGTGCCAGTACCAGGTATTAAAAAATATATGATAATGTATACTAGATGTTAATTGGCACACAGTTATTGTAAGCTCTTTTGTCTATGTTAAAATCGCAATTTAATTTTTCTTGACATTATACAAATGAAGTATTCTTTGCATAATTTTTATACAAATCCATACTGCAATGACCAACAAGAAAACCACTGCTTTTAATCAGTGAATGGAGTTTACAACTAGAACTTCTCTATGCATTCTAAACATGGCAGCACCATCATCTACTGACATGAATTACTTAAAAGAACTACTTGGGATTTCAAATAATCAAAAATAATTTTATATTACTCCTGCATTATAAATTGTAGCTCAGTTCTCTCCAAAGACACATTGTGTGTGTATATACTGTAGGCAAAAATAAATATATGAAACATACTAGGATTCCTTGACTCAACTTTTCCATTTTATAAAAACTGTGTGTAATCAATGCTTTTACTGATAAGGTTTTGAATTGAAATTAGTGTCTATCAATTAGATGTGCTTATAGAAGCATAGAAGGCAGATGTGAGGAAGGAGATGAGCACTGTGGGCCTCCTGGCAATTTGCTAGCTAGCTCATGGCTTCCTTTTAGCAGTTTCTAAGGCTCTTTCTGGATGAAGTTTATGTTCTGGATTTGATACAGCAGTGCTGTAAAGGGCAGCCTCTTTGTATAGCTCGTGGGATTTGGGATTGTATCTTTGGGGATACATTCTCCAGCCTACTAGTGTTCAGAGTCTGCCTTGATATAGGATCTGAGAGTGCCATACAATTGTGGGAATAATTCTAAGATGTGTGAGCTAGAACACGATCTTCCAACTTGCAACAGATTTCAAAAGCTTCATAAAATCTGTTTTGAATATCTTTTTGAGATGTGACCTAGCTTGATGGTTCTTCCAGTGAATTCAGATTAATAACATTTATTGTAAGTCATTAAATCTACTATCCCTTAAAGAAAATGCAAAAATTGCCCTTAGAGTGGATAGCTTAAAGATAATATTGATGTAGAAAATTTTATGTTTTCCATAGGAAAACATTTTTAAATTTGGGCTTTTACATTATGATAAATTTTAGTGAACTTACTTCCTATGATGCCTACATTTGGATAAGGTTTCCTTTAGGAAATAGCATTTACAGATGAAAACCAATAAGTAGATAGTATTTTGAGTTGCACTTATAGATAATTTAGAGCAGAATATAATATATTATATTTATTTTGATCTCCCTATATTACTTACATCATTCTAATTTAAATGTCTAGTCTCTCAGCACTGATTTCTTGTCACTCTATAATTGCTGACAACTTTACTAATTTGTAAAGAAGTGCATACTATTGTACTATATCAACTTTTAAAATTATATTTAGGGAAATGTGAACTCCAAAAGAAATATATATAAAATTTCCTTTTGGTGATCATTTTTAAGACCAAATTTGAAACTTTGTTTTATAGTTTTTGTTATCTTACCCTTACATATATGTAGCTTGAAGTGAATTCATTTTTTACCCACTATTCACTTATTAGATATCCAAGAAATGACTATTTTAAAGCAAGTCCTTCTCATTGCTCTTCTTAAGAACTACAAAGAAGACATTCAGAATTTTGCTGGAGCATAGTATTTTATATTTTTCATTAAAAATCTTATTGCCTATTAATATGAATATCTTATTTCGGGGAAAACTTTCAAGTTTTCTTGCATTTTCTATCTCACATGATGAAATACTAGGATTGTAGGTTCAGATTTCTTTACAATTTATATCTACTGCTCTATTTCTGTAGGTCCCTTTGTATCAATGATAAATGTCAAAAAGATTCTTCTCTAAGGCCACTGTACCATTCCTATCAGTGTATAGCAACATAATTGGACATGAAAAGATACATATCAATGAAAGAGAATAAAAATAGAACTGAAATAATAGATTATTGTTCATGCTTGAAATATATCCTAGATTTGACACATGCCCAGTATTTCTTATGCTTTAATATAGTATTGCATCTTTTTAAAATAATGCAATTTCCTTTTAGAAAATGGACAGATTGTTTTTCCTGTAAGTCCTTAGGGTAAGCAAGTGAGAATTATAGTCTGAGAAATTATGACTATAATTTGTCACGTACATCAAATATCAATGTTAAGTCAAATATATTAAATTCTAGCATTTCACTATTGACTCATAATCTTGCAATTTTATTATGTGAAGCATTATGTCTACCATTTTACAACTCTATTGTTATATGATTATATTAATTAAAGAATGGATGTATGAGTGCATATTTATAAGGATTATTTATTTTCTGTATTATCTAAAAATATGAAGGCTGCATTTTGGTCTTATTTAGCATCTTTTATCCAGAGCTCATTAGAGCATCAACCCATAAATAAAAAATAAAACAAATAATATTTATGACTTATGTATGGAAGACAGTGTGCTAAATTCTGTAGGTATAAAATAATTAAACTAGATAGTTCTTATTCCACAAAGGTTTAATCCACTAAGGTTTGACACTCTTTTCAATTAACTGTCCTTTGTTTATAATTTCCAATTAAATTGGAAAATGTAAAATAATATTTGATATTTATAGTTCTGAGTTAAAAAATGAATGAAATGAATCCATTCATACTTCTGCATGGACAAAGAACAAACAAAATGCAAGACATTTTTCAATAGTGTAGCCAACAGGCAATGATGAATATAAACCTTCAGAGCTGGGAGGCAAGGTAGGTGAGTCCTATTCCTTGCTTGGCATTGTGAGAGACTATGTGATAGAGGAGTACTGCTGATGAATGTGTTCCCCAGGTTCACATGTTGGAAACATCATCCCCATTGAACAGGGAAAGGAGGTGGCACTTGATGCAATGCAATTAGCTCATAAGGACCTGAATCAATTGGTGCACTTATCACAAAGTGGGTGAGTCTTCTTGATAGCGGGTTTTTATAAAATTGATTTTGGCTCCCTCTTGCTGCTTTACTCCCATCCTCTCTTGCCTTTTGTCCTTCTGCCATGGGATGATGCAGCACACAGTCCCTCGCCAGATGCTGGTGCCATGCTCTTGAACTTTTCAGCATCCAGAACGCCGAGTCCAATATGCTTTTTTTATTATAAATTAACTACTCTCAGTTACTCTATTGTAGCAACAGAGAACAGACTGAGACAGAGTAAAACTACAGAATTGATAAAAAATGAGCAGGAAGAAGAAAAAGTCTAACATTTACAGAATACAGCATTAGAAAGGTGAGAGCTGCATAGGGAGAAAAATTCTGAGACCTGTGTAGGAATCTACAAAGAATTCTTAAGAGTATAACTGGTGCATGCATGTGCAAAATGCCTCATGGGGAAAAAAATCATCAGAGAGGATTAAAAGTAGGTATTCTCCCTTATGATATGTGGTAGAACATGTTCCCCTCTAAACAGACAAAAGAATCTCAGACTTCACAGGTCATTGAGCATAGGATTCAGAGTATTTTACTTCAGTGGGAGGAGCAGTTAGCCTGAAACTAAACGTGGCAGTGTTCCAACTTAGAGTATATAAAAAGCAAGACCCAAAAGAATCATACTCCTTCTAATGGTGGAGCTGAACACCAAGAATAAGTTCACTTATATATATAAGAACAATAATATGCAACAGCCTACATGGCAAACTTGGTCTATTGTCTAGTGAAAAATTAACTGGCATAGAAAGAATAAAAAAATATAATCCATTATGAGGTTAAAAATTCAAGTAATTAAAATTGAACCTAAACATACACATACTTTCAATTAAACAGAATAGAAAATGAACCTAGTTGTATTAGTAGGACTTTTGATATGTATAATACACATATGAAAGATGACCTGAAAACATAAGGACTACAGGAGAGAGTGGCCGGCAGCACAGGACAGACAGGAGAGGGTACAGAGAGTAGGGGAAAGGAGGATTGGCGTGATCCACACTTGACATAGGCACGTAAGGAAATATAGCAGGGAAACCCATTAATGTGTATAATTAATATGGGTCAGTAATTAAAAAAAGAAAGTGAAATTCTAAATAAAAAGACTACAGTGTTTGTGATTAATAATACAGTGGTTGGGATTAATGGCAGAATCAGTATCTTCTTTAAAAGGATAGAGAAAAATGACTTAGAACATGAAAAGAGTATCATTTAACTGTGGATAATTTCTAGAAGTCTATTGTCTGTGTCAGTAGAGTTCCTGAAGAAGAGAAGGAGGAGTGGTATAGAAATATTAGAGTAAATAATGTTCAAAAGTTTTTTTAACTTGATAAGAGCTATGAATTCACAGACTGGAGTTCAACAGTCCATGAGACACATAAAGAAAATTAAATCAATGGCATCACAATTCAGTTGCTCAAAAGCTGAGATAAGAAGAAAAATCTTTAAAGCATCCAGACATAAAAGACATGTTATCCACAGAAGAACAGATATGGAAGAGTGTAGGTTTCTTGTTGGGAAAAAAGAAATGCAAGAGAGAGGAGGAAGATCTTTAAAAAATCTATCAACTTAGAATTTTTAATTCACCTGAGAGAAAACAGTAATGTAGCAAAACAAAATAATCTCAACTGAGAATTTTACATCTGACAGAAATATCGCTAAAATTGAAAGTGCAGTGAAGGCATTTAAAACAGAACTCATTTGTTAGGCGGGTGCAGCCATTAAAAAATGAATTCATTTTTAATCTAGGTAAGATAAATGCTAAAGCACAGGTCCAACTTAACATATACAAAACAGGCAGAAAGAAACTGATATGCTATAAAGATAGATTGACAGTACTGAACAAACTAAGTACAAGATTGAATTAAAAAACCCCTTATTTCCTATTTAAGTATTTTAAAAGGATGATTGATTATGTAAAAATAATGATAATAGGAATGCATTTTTGGTTTATAACACATACATAAGTAAATTATACAACCATCATTACATAAAGCTTGAGAAGTAAGAAATAAAAGTAAATATCTGAAAATGTTATGGCCTGTAAGGTGTTAAGACCATTTGAAGATGGTTTGCTGAAGTATAAATGCTGCAAAGTGTGTTAGATGTGCTTCTTTCCTCAAGTTACTTGGGGATTACCCTTAAACAGAGCGTGGGATATAAGGTACAGGAATCTGGCAACGAGACTGGAGGAGCATGCTCTTAATTTACTTGAGATTCTTTGAGCATCTAGTATTTCGCATCACTATAATTAATAAAGTCTGGAGCAGCATACATCCCTTCCCCATGCACCAGAACTACAGAACTGAAGACTGTACTGTGTACTTGAATGGTTCTATGGAGCTTTGACCCTTAGAGGACACATTGCTATCATAGCCAAGCACACTCACAGATGAAAACCCTGGGATTCAAGAACGCCGATGACAAGCCTCCCATGCCTGTGTTAACTGGGCAGCTTCAGCAATGTCTTTCACCGATGTGACCAAAGCTTTCCTCCTGGATTCTTCATAGAAAGTTGGAAGGTGTTGTGGTCCTGCAATCAAATAGTTCACAAGGGTGGGTCATTACAAGGGGGAGTCACTATTCTTTATGGTGAACAACATTGATTCTTAGCCACTTTGAGGATGTAATTTTTTTTAATTTAGATAAAAACCTTTAATAAAGAAATTTTTGTACTGAGTGTTTAAACATAAGTGTTCGAGGCAGAGACATGGGAAAGAAGCTTCCCTTATTTCTTTCACAATATATTTGAAAACTGTGGGTCGAGAGACAAATAATGACAAGTAATTTGCAATGCCTTTCAATTTTTATCAATATTTCAGTGCTATCATAGGTTGGAAGTAATGTTATTTTTATAACTCTAGATAGATGATATATAGCTAGAACAATGTCAAAATTAAGAACAGACTATGGCTTAATTTTAATTCATTTTTAATATCTAATTCAATTTTGTAACTACTTCCAAATGGGTGATATAATCCAGAGAACCCAGTCCACAGAGTCAAAATAACTTTCTTTCAGTTTTGTTTTCTAAAATATGTCTCCTTGAAGTACAAATATTCTGTATGTTGGATGTGTATCTAGACATACACAGGGAGAAGAATGCACTCTCAAGCTGATATAATTCACAATAAAACTATTATCTTATTCTAATTAGCACATATAAGATTTGAATATTTCATACAATGAGAAAAATAATTTAAAATTTTGTAGCTTACTAAAGGAAGCATTTTCTTACCCACCTACCTAGCCTCTGCCTACTTATCTACCTGTATGTAGGATAAACAACAAATGCCAAAACATCTATCCTTCCTATGTAGCAATTACTCTGAACAGAGTTCTCAGTCCAGCCAACAGGTGTGCTTTGTGCAGTCCCAGGTGTTCTGCACCACACTGTTGACAGAGTACGCCAACTATGAATACAAACTTCTCCTTAGGAAATTGGTGGAAAAGTGTCTTGTGTTGATCACCAACACACACACAGACACACAGACACACACACACACGACACAACTTTTTTTTCGTTAATTCTTCTCTTTTTCATTGATGGGCTGATAACTCTGGAATAGGTGGTGGAATAAATAGAACTTTCTGATTTTGTCCTTGAGTTTAAAGGTGCAGTGGATTCTCTTGTCATGAAATGTTCTTCCTCTGGTTCAGTGTTCAGAAATGGCTTCACTGGTTCCTAGCTCTGTGGTCTTGTTTATTTAAACCCACATTTTGGCTTTAGTTCCCCCCCCCCCGAGAAATGGGGATAATAACATAATTCCAATCACAAATAGTTGTGGAAATCTAATAAGATAATCTATTCAAAGATATGAGAAGAGTGCCTGGAGTATTGTTTAGTGCACTTACCTCAGAGGCTGGAGATTCATTTTATTTTGCTGTTAAATTTTAAACAAAATATCATTTTAAATCTCACTAATTCAAATGTATATGGAAACAATGACAGCTATTGAATCCTAAAATCTTGTTTAAATTTATAAAGCTGGGCTGTAAAATCCTTTTTTACAGATGTGCTTCCTGAACAAAACATTCTTTACTCCTCTGTGAAAGAAGTTCTCTGTAATCCTATAATCATAGGCATAATGAAATTTATTTTTAATTATGTACTAATTTCCCTCCTAATTATATCATTTTTAAATGTGTTTTATTGTTTTCTTTTTCTCTCAGATTTATTTTCCCAACTACATTTAAAGGTACTTCAAAGCAACAAATAGATCTCATTTTTTCTTCATCCTCTAACTTAAATACTTTATTTACTGTCATATAAAAAGTTATTGAGTCAAACTACTATATAAAATATTTATTAAACTTTTTAAATTAAATTAATATGACTCAGCTTGATTTTAAACTATGAATGATGCATGGAAGAAATTATATATTGTGATGAAAACACAAAAGCTCATGGGGCATGTTTACCTTTGCATTCCACTGGAGAACAATAACTGAAAATTGATGTCTGTCCAAGGTAAGGTCGCTCTGGTTTGGTTTCATCATGGCCTGTGGAGACACGACACTATGTACATTTTACATGAGGACCTTGAGGCTCAGGAGGGGAGATTTTACACTGAGTTGCACAGCAGGTCAGCATAAGAGAACAAAGATAAGAGAAAGGTTTGTATGACTTCAAAGCTTAGAATTTCAATTAAGAAAAATCTTTGAGTATGCAACTGATTTCATTTTTATTCATGTCTGCATTTCCTTCAGCTTTCATTTTACTTCAACAAATATTATGGGATGAAATTACTGATAATGGTATTCAGATTTTATAGAAAGTAGCAATGAAACATTTATATTGTGCCTATTTTTTAAGTGAAACAGCCCTCTTCAAGTACAGCTGGAGACAAATGCCTATGTCAGATATCATGATAATTTTACCAAAAAGACCAATTCAAGCTATGCATGGTGGCACGTGCCTACAATCCCAGTGACTCTTTTTTTTCATATTTCTTTACTTAATTTTTAAATTTTTTTCATCTGTTCTAATTAGTTATATTTGACTGCAGAACGCACTTTGATTCATAGTACACAAATGGAGCAGAGTTTTTCACTTCTCTGGTTGTACACAAAATAGAGTCACACCATTTGTACAATCATACATGTACATAGGGTAAGGATGTCCATCTCATTCCACCATCTTTTCTACCCCCATGACCCCTCCCTTTACTTCCCTCCCCTTTGCCCAATCCAAAGTTCCTCCATTCATCCCATGCCCACCCCCCACACCTGCCATTATGGATCAGCATCCACTTATCAGACAAAACATTTGGCCTTTGGTTTTTTGGGATTGGCTTAGTTCCCTTAGCAAGATATTCTCCAACTTCATCCATTTACCTGCAAATACCATAATTTTATATTCTTTTAATGCTGAGTAATATTCCATTGTGTACATATACCACAGTTTCTTTATCCGTTCATCTATTGAAGGGCATCTAGGTTGGTTCCACAGTTTAGCTATTGTGAATTAAGCTGTTATAAACATTGAAGTAGCTGTGTCACTGTAGTATGTTTGTTTTTTTGAACTGGGGATTGAACTTGGAGACATATGACTACTGAGCCACATCCTCTGCCCTATTTTTATTTAGAGACAGGGTCTCACTGGGTTACTTAGCACATTGCCATTGCTGAGGCTGCCTTTGAAATCCTGTCTTAGCCTCCAGAGCCACTTAGATGGCATGCACCAACACGTCCGGCTTTAGAATGTTGTTTTTAAGTCCTTTGGATATAGACAGAGGAGTGAGATAGCTGGATCAAATGGTGATTCAATTCCAAGTTTTCTAAGGAATCTCCATACTGCTTTCCATAGTGGTTGCACCAATTTGCAGTCCCACCAGCAATGTATGAGTGTGCCTCCTCCCCCCTCCCACATTATCGGCAACAAATTTTGTTGCTCGTATTCTTGATAACTACCATTCTGACTGGATTAAGACGAAATATTAGAGTAGTTTTGATTTGCATTTATCTAATTGCTAGAGACGTTGAACATATTTTCATATATTTGTTGATCAATTGTATATCTGCTTCTGAGAAGTGTCTGTTCAGTCCCTTAGCCCATTTACTGATTGGGTTATTTGCTTTTTGGTGTTAAATCTTTTGAGTTGTTTATATATCCTATAGATTATTGCTCTATCTGATGTGTGTGTGGTAAGAATTTGCTCCCATTCTATAAGCTCGCTCTTCACCACATTGTTTCTTTTGCTGAGAAGAAGCTTTTTCATTTGAATCCATGTCATTTATTGATTTTTTATTTTATTTCTTGTGCTTTATGAGTTTGTTAACAAAGTCGAGCCTAATCCGGCATGATGAATATTTGGGCCTACTTTCTCTTCTATTGCATGCAGAGTCTCTGGCCCAATTCCTAGGTCCTTGATCCACTTGAATTGAGTTTTGTGTATGGTAAGAGACAGGGTTTTTCATTTTGTTGCATATGGATTTCCAATTGTCCCAGCACCATTTGTTGAAGAGGCTGTCTTTTCTCCAAAGTATGTTTTTGGAGCCTTTGTCTTGAGGCTGAGGCAGAAGGATCTCAATTCAAGTCCAACAAGAAATTACGAAGACTCTCAGCAATTTAGTGAGATTCTCTCTCAAAACAAAAATAAATAAATAAATAAATATTAAATAAATAGGGTTGAGGGTATAATTCAGGATTAAAGCACCCCTGGGTTCAATCCCCCCAAAAAGAAAATAAAATGGGGGCTGATTTAAATCAACAAGCAAATTAATTTATGTCTGAAACTCTATGAACAAAATGTTTCCCACAGTGAGGTCATTCTAGCTTGTACTTTAATTTTTTTGCATACATCATGGAGACACGATTTTTGTCTCTGACCACACTTTATACTGGCTGTGTGAAGCCAAGTTCATGTACCAAAAATCAAACATTAAGAAAACATGTTTGAAGAATAAGTTAAAGAAGAAGCTTCATCATAAGGCATAGGATCTTAAATTATTTACTGCTAAACTGTATATAAAACATTGGTCATTTAGCAGAAATTGTTTCTAATAAAGTCATGAAGACAAAAGCTGAATATTTTCTGTAGCTTTTGTTCTTCATGATTGTTACTGAATTTGAAACACGTTCTGCTCTGACCTTGACCAACATTCAGAACCTGCTTGTGTTCTCTGTGTGTCCTCCTTCCAGTCCTCACACCACCTCCCAAAGCTGCTTCACCCTCCAGAGCGGATCATATTGTTTCGTTCTTATTGGCTCTTATATACACCTTAGAAATTACATATCTTACTCCTTATCTTTCATCTTTTTTTCTGAAATAATATTTTTTATCTCTCAAGATTAACTTTATATACTATAGTAATTATGGCTTAATAAGCATTCTCTAAAAAGACTGCTAACTTATTCCAATGTCAATATATCATTGTGATTCTTTGTTTTATTTTTTGTCATTTTCTTTGCCCAAAAGCTTGTTTTCCTACTGTGTACAAGGTCTATTTCCAGCCCAAATGACTGTGTTGGGCCTGACACCCTCATGAGTTCATCTCCTTGGTAATATCATGCAATGGAAGTCACGCTCTGGGTCTACAGAGGTTAAACTCAGGCACATGGTTACCACAGGGTTACAGACTGGAGACTTCTTGATATTAATGGGTTGCTTCTGGGAATGAATTAGTTGCATTGAGTACAAAACCTTTCTGGGGCTACTGTCAGTTGCTTTGCTTTCTGGCTGTTGAAATATGCAGGAAAATAAAGCCAAGTGATGTGAAGAACCAGATGACAGAGCCTTAATGTTTTTATACTGCCAGATCCAGTTGCTGTTGAATCCAAATCCATCCATAGACTTGACAATTTTGTAGAATATGTTTCCTTTTTGATCAAGATAACTACAGTTGGATAGATATAATTTTCAATCAATAGTGTCCTGACAAATGAAAACTGTTAACAAAAGCGCAGTTAAATAAATGAATATGGTATAAAAAATCAAAACAACTTTTCTAACCCTGGTATACAAGTTTGCAACTGATTAACATGATAACTAAACATTTTTAAAGACATACCTTCATTTATTTTCTAACTTTGGCCACATCCTGTGAAGCATATGTATTTAGAACACAATGAAAAAAGGAAGAGATAGATACCTGTTAGTTTATACTTAATTCCAGGTACTTCTTCTGACAGCTATTCATGTTTTTATTGATACCTAATTATATCTGCTTCCAACTATCCTAGTTTGGGCTGAAGATCAGAAAATAAAGTGTTTTTTGGAATTTCCAAGAGAGCTTGTATTTAGTTCACACAGCTAGAACACATATTGTCATGTACTCCTAGATAGTAGAAATCTACACAATTACTAAGGCAAGAGTATTGCGAGAATAATACACACTTCATAGTGATCCTTTCTTCAAGCTAGAAGAGCAACTGAAGAGATTTTGGACTTTGAAAACATTTTTTTTTTTTTTGCATAACGTAAGTGCATTTTTGCTGAAATTCTGATATACCATGATGCAAAAGTAGAGTAATACAGTGATGGAATTTATCTGTCATGAATCTATCATGTTGGCTACTAGACAGCATTCACTATTGCAATCTTACCACTATCTCTTTAATATCCATTGGAGGACTACTGGCTTCCATGTCTATCATTATCAGGAGGTTGTCAACTGCTCTTGCCTGTTTTATACGGTGAGTCTCAATCTGGGTGTGGGTGGTAGATGATACTGGCCTGGTTAATAATTAATTGAAATCTCTTTAAATCATTGGTCAAAACCATAGAGTGAATACCAAGACTAAAATAAGGACACTGGTAGGAAAATAATGTCTTATTTTGAAATAGATTTGGAGTGGGAAGTACATAATTGTTAAGACAAGAGAATGTTTAGCTGGTGGGATTGTGGCTAACATTTTTGTCTGTCATGTAAAAAACAAAAAAAGACATGTATAAAGTGACTACAAGCTGTGAAGGACAGAAATCAGAGATAAAAAAGAATTAGGATGGTTCATTTTTTATTTCAGGTTAAAACAAAACAAACAAACAAAAAACACCCAAATATCTGTACTTTAATACACATTCACACTTAAAATTATTATTTTAAAAATCTAAAGTTGAGGGACAGACTAAAAATCCTCTTTGACTAAAATTCTTCCCCTTAGAGTTGACAATATGTGTTGCTCATGATTATAACCTCAGTGACTGACATGGTTTCTGACATTATTTCTGACACTGTTAATGCTTCACAAATGAATGGATGCAAATATGTAAGCTATTATAGGACTTACTTAAGCAGAATCATAACATAAATAATAGATGAAATTTACATGCAGTTTTCTTAAAAATATCTCTATTTGCCATATTCAGAAATATGTTTCTGACAAGTTTGAATGAGCAAGTTTTAGTTTAAAATTATATGTGTATCAAAATTATAAAAAAATATTATTCCTTGTGTTTCCTACAATAAAAATTATAAGCATGTATAGTGAAAATAAAAGAAGGAAAATGTGGAGAGACAAAGTAAAAGAACATTAAAGGTCAAAATGTGCTCTCAAGAATATATGAGAGCATATTAATCATTGCTATGAATAATGAGTTACTGACTTTTTAGAAAATCAGAAATAGGAAGAAGAGAAATTATAACAATTTTTAACAGTCCATTTTAAATACCTTCACTCTAGTGGTTTATATTATTTAATATTACCGTCACTGAAAAATAATTTTAATTCATAAATTAAAAATAATAACCCTATTCACCCAAATTAATTTAGAAAAATTTATTGATAGAACAGGTCACTGACATTTTTAGTAAACATAATTATATGAGTAATTGGAAAGTGCTATATTTTGAAAGATGAAATTCTAATATTGTACTACACAGCATGATTGCAGGTTTTAATATATTTTAGGTTTATTGTAACCTTTGTTCATTAATTTAAACCTTATTTTATGCTAGATCATCTCACCAAATTTGCATTTAAATACAATGTATATATTTCTAGAAGAATCTAGCTTAATTTTATTAGTTAGTAAGACTCTACTATAAAAGTATTACATTATAATATTATTATTAAAATTTCTGAGTCTCCAGAGTTTTTAATACAATGTCTATATATATAAATATTATTTGCTTGTATTTGCTAAGAATTTTTCACTGGTGCCTTTGTTCTTCTTTCTCATTTGTTATTAAAATATGAAGAGCCATAATTAAAATACCATCATCATTTAAATAAGAAAGCATGTTGCTGTGGTTAAAAAATATGTTTTAAGGTTAATTTCTCTATATTCAAATGTTGTCTTCTCTGGTTACTTCCAAGCTAATAAAATAATCTTTATAAGAATTCCTACATTGGTATACAAAGTAGTAATAAAAATCACCCTTAGAATGTATTATTAGTAGTAAGTGAGGTTTTGAATACAAGATCTATGGAACATATTTTATTGCTGTCATCTCATTATGAGTTGAAATAGGATGCATTTTTCTTCTTTCTTCATTTCTTTGTTTCTTAATTTAAGAATGTTGTGACGATTCTTTCTTGTCTAGGAGTAAATATGCCTTTCAATGTATATTCCACTAAGTACAACTTGAAATTATGACTGCTACATATATGTCTAAACACACACACACACACATTCAAGAAATTCTGGATCTTGGTTTGATAACCGAACAACCGTTTTTATTTTTTGTTTGCTCATTGATTAGAGGGTTGGAATTTTCAGCTGTATCTCTGACCTAGGGAGAGGGAACATGGGCTAAAAAGTTTGAGTTAATCAACAATGGGCACTAATATAATCAATTATGGCTATCTAATAAAGATTCCATAAAAATCCAAAACATGGTATTTGGAGAACAACTATCTGTATATAGGTGAACTCACAGAAGGTATAAAACTTCCATACAATTTCCTCCATAGTTAGGCATAAGCATCTGCACCATCTAACTATTTCTAAGTTATATCTTTTTATTATAAACTGGAAATAGTAAAGTGTTTCCCTGAGTTCTGTTTGTCATTTTAGCAAGTTTCAACCTGAGGGTGGAGTTGTGGGAACTTCCAAACTATAACTGATTCCTCAGAAACACAGGTGACGACCTGAATGTGTGTGATTGACATCTGAAGTATAAGCTGGATACCTATTGGACTGAACCCTAAACCTGTGGCATCTTATGCCCTCTCAACTAGTGCCAGAGAACTAGCTGATGTGGGAGAAAAGGGGAAAAAAAAAGACAAACAAACAACAACAAATAGTAAGCATTTTGGTGACAAGAAGTGTTGTGTCTTGAAGTGGCATCATAGACATTCATACTTTTGTTGAACAAAAACATACTTATTAATTCCTTTACAATACATATAGTTATCTTACTGTTTCTCTTATTATTATATTAGCTAGGTTTCCAGAAAGCTGTTGAGTTTAAACAACAAGACGAAGCATCCTTGCCTGCCAATTGAGTTGAGGAACTTCTGTGTATTGATTGTTGAATTTTTATTTCAAATAAATAAATTATATTTCTTCAACTATTTAGATAATGATTTTTTTTCCTCTTTAGCCTGGCAATGTGTTAGATTAGGTTGATCGATTTTCTAGTGTTCAAATAGCTTTTTTTTTTTTTTTTGGTACTGAGGATTGAACTCAGGGGCACTCGATCACTGAGCCACATCCCCAGCCCTATTTTGTGTTTTATGTAGAGACAGGGACTCACGGAGTTGCTTAGCACCTCGCAGTTGCTGAGGCTGGCTTTGAACTCGCAATTCTCCTGTCTCAGCCTTCCAAAGTGCTGGAATTACAGGCGTGAGCCACCGTGCCCAGCTCAAATAGCTTTTTTATAGTTCAAATAAATTATCATTTGTTGTGGGATATAATTATTTTTATAATTTATAAATTTGATATGACTATAATATTTTATTTGTGATTTTTGCATCTGTATTCATAATTGATACTGATTTTTGGTAGTCCTTTCTTGTAATGTCTTTATTGTTGTTGCTGTTGATTTAGAATTAGGATAATTTTGGTTTCTTCACTTATACTTTTTAGAAGAGATTGTGGAATGGTGGTTTATTTCTTCACTTACAATTTGAAAAAATTTCCCAGTAAAACCATCTGAACTCTGTGCTTTATTATTTTTAATTTTTTTACTTTATTTATTTTTTCAAAGTTAATAATCACTGTATCAATTTCTTTAGATAAATATTATTCAGATTTTAGCTTTGTATGATGTTGCACTTTGTACCTTTGAAGGTATTTGTACATTTATACAGTTCCTCATTTTGGGGAGTTGAATTTCTCAGTTTTCATACATTTCCTTTTTAATGTCCATAGGATCTATGTTATTCAACTTTTCATCTCTATGATAAAATACTGACAAGAACAACTTGCATGAATAAAAAATTATTGTGGCTAACAGTTAAGTTTCAGTCTACGGTCAGAAAGCCCCAAGGAAGAAACATCATGGCAGAAGGGAATGTGGACCAGGAAGCAGAGAGAGAGAGAGAGAGGTTTGGTATAAGGGTCATGGACAAGATCACATCTTCCATGGCATGCCCCCAGTGACCTACTTCCTTCAAATAGGTCCCTCCTCCTAGTGTGTTAACTCCCTGCTCAAATGGATTAATTCACTGTTGGAGTCAGAGCTCCTATAACCTAATCCTTTCACAAAGCCCCACCTCTGGACACTGCTGAATTGGGGCCAGACTTTGATCACATGAGCCTTTAGGGGACATTTCATATCCAAGCCATAACAGCATCAGTCAACATCATTTCAATATTTTTGAGATTCAACATACAATGTCCAAATTGATATTTGTTTATAAGGATTTTAACTTTCATTCAATTTATATTTTCTAATTCTATACTTTGACATTGTTAAATGCAATTTATTTTGTCTTCATAAATTTTAAAATATAGTTTGTATTTTGGTATTTGTACCACATGATGAACTTAAAAATTATCTTTTGTCTTCTAGATTTGCTGTAAATATGTTTTTGACCCAGAGTTTGATGAGGTTTATGCTTATTGATTTGGGTAGGAATAGCAATACTGTACATCAAAAAATTATACATAATTTTAAAAGAATATCAATTATCTAAATATTCACCAATAAGCAACTGAATAAACAAATAACATGAGGTAACGTATCTACAAGGGGTGGTGAGGCTATGCATGCCTACAAGAATCATCCCTCAATGTGTAGTATTCAATGAGAAATCAAAGCTCCTTGATGAGAAAGATGAAAAACTTCTATAGGGACATTTCAGAACTCAATACTAGCAATTGTCTGAGAGAGGTAAAATAGGTATATGAAAGACTTGATTTGTTTTTGTTTTTGTTTTTTACTCAAAAACTATTCAAGTTCTGTTGATTAGAGATATATCCAACTATTGTCACTTTGGAGCTTTCCATTTCATATTAGACTTCAAATGCCAAGGTCTCACGTGCACAATATTTGGAAATTGTACAGTTGTAGAATCATAAAGTTTATTCTGAAAGCAAAAAATATAGAATTTTCTGTATAATATTTAAATTATTTATATTTTATTATGCTTAAATGTTTTTAATATTATTTTTTCTCTTCATCAATAAGTCAGAAATACTACAATTCCCAGAAACTTAGTGATATGTTAACTTGTGTTTACTTTGAAATACATCAGGATAATTGAAGTTCAAAGTTGAAAGTGACAAGCAAAATAGCATTTGGATTCTTTTGTTTGTCATTGTTCTTTATTATGTTATTAGCTTTCTGCTTTGTGTAATAACTACTATAAGTGTTTTTAAGATAAAATGCAAATTATCACAAGATTTAAAGCTTTTTATGTTTTTCCAAAAATATATTTTTGCAATATGTCTATTTTTATATAATATGAATATTACACATTATTTATATTTAATGGCTTATGCAGATGAGTCTTGATGTATTATTTACTTCCTCTTGTGCTTAGTAAAATTATTATTATATTTACACAGTTCTATTGCTTCACAGTGCTAAGATACAGAATTTTTAAAAAATATTCATATATAGCATTATAGACATGTTAAGTTTTACTTTTTCTTATTACACATTATGAAATTTTCTTGCTGAGGAACATGACATGGGTACTTTTCCAATTTGGAAGTTGGCAAAAAATTAATATTTAAGATTAACTTAGTAGATTGAACACAAATGGAGTATTTATAGCATGACAAAATGACCATATTAACCTTCAGTTTGCCATGTAAATAAAGGTTCTTAAGTTTGCCTATTCTTCATGGAAATGAGCTAAGTTTGTAGCTTCAATTTCATGATGTCTTTGCTCACATAAGATGAAGTACAGAAAGCCTCATGTCACAGAAAGAATCTCCTTGAAATTCCAGTGTAATTATGGTTATATAAATATCTTTTAGCAAGTTGTTTCACATGAGTTTAATGTCATTCATAAGAAAAAAATCTACTACACCCAAAGCATAACTAAATGCTAAGTAACACATACCACAACGTGGGTTTTCACTACAAATACACGAAATGACTAAACACGGATCTCCATGTTTAGTTCAAAACCAAAAGAACTTTAATTATAGATTCAATCCTGGTTGGAATTTATAATTCACACCTTTGATATAGTCAGGACTTATTTTATTTTAAATTGTCATTTTCATCACAACAAAATAAAAATGAGAAGTAAGGGTAATTTCTACATGATTGTTGTTATCATAGATAATAATAATGTCACTTGAGTATTTTTTCAGGCACTGCTGAAGGAGTACAAACGTAGGAAATCAATAATATTGAACCAATATTAGTGCTCAAAATGTAAAGAATGAGAAAGAAGCCCAGATTCAACATAATTAACATACATATCTCTCTCTCTCTCTCACACACACACACACACACACACACACACACACACAGATACGTATGCATTCCTTGTACATACCCTTATGTGAGAAAATATGCATTTTATCCATATTTGTATTGATATGTTGTTCCTTGGAAATATTACTAAAGCAGTGGTGATAATGTGAGTTAGGAGCCATAATAGTACATAAATGCTAGAAAATGAAGTTATTCCCTTATAATATTTTAAATTAATATATTACTTTCATTAAACAAAGAGTAATAGTTTTGAATAATGTGCCACAACTACTACAGAAAATTTCTTCTCTGAAATTGTTTGACTTGAAGTTTCAATTATCTCTTTATAGAAAACCTACACAGTGATTCCATATTCAAAATTTTAAACATATAATGAATAGAGAGGAATGATTAAATTTTAGTTTATTACAAAACCAAAGGAGTATATAAAATATAATATTAATAAAATTTTACATATGGGGAATTCTCTGATTTAATTTGGGCTTGAGCAGCAAACAAGATGAGTTTATTCTGCAGGTAACCATTAAAGTGACTTTTATATAAAAACCAACTTGAAGGAAAGTTTTGAATTTATTTGAAAGTCAGTCACTACTTTATTTTCCTACTGTTTGCCTGGGTACTACCATTTGTTTAGGTTTTCTTACTTAATTCTCAATTTTATATTTGATTCATCTTAATATTAGAAAAAAAATTATCTACTTAAAACATGCATGGCAATGCATTTGATATGTTATTACCAAGCAACATAACAAAAATAAGTAATAATAAATGATTATTGTAATTTACAATGAAATAATTTAGAACATTTCTTAAAGCAGTTTCACCTAATCCTATTAAATGACCTGTATCTTTATTTTTTCCCTGGTTCTTTTGGTTTAATCAAGAACTATAATGATACTTGTCTTCTCTAATGCAGGAATAATAACAGACTTATGAGTGATTTGAATTTAAGCATTCTTAAAACTCAAATACAAAACAAAATGTTACTCTTCAACAGATATATTGCTACAATTTAAAAAGATTACATAGATACAGTGAAATTATGGTGATATTTCTTCTATTAACTATATACTATACATACTATTCTATTAACTAAATAATCTCAAAACCTAATGATAAAAATCATATGATTTTTATACATTTAAAGAGTTTATCCATTAATGTACTCAAAACTCTTCACAGAAATATGCAATAATCCTAATAAAATAAATATTGTTCTATTGGTTTAAAGTATTTCTTGATGTACATACTGCTAACATTTAAGGTAGATTAACATAGGCAAAACAGCACTTATTTAATAAACAATTATTTAATAATTATGAACAATATATATGTTAAAATAAAAAAGAGAATTGAAAGATTGTTTTTAATGCCACAAAACTTTTTAGCTTACATTATTTTGTTATATAGTCTAGCCACCTTGGAAAGACAAAAATATTCATTTTCTGCCTTGAGTAAAGGAAAATTAGAGTTGTACAAATTTGTTTTCAAATATTGACATGGGAACTCATTCATTGGTTAAATAGGTATTTGGAAGGAAACCATCATTCATGGAGCACTGGCTAACTCCCAGGAACTATGAAAGTTTAAAAAATTAATGTAATATTCTGTCCTCTGATTTGTCCCTGAAAATTGTAGCCAACACTTTCCTTCAGGGGATTATAACATAGGGATCTTCACAATCTTCAGTTAACTATACAGGTATACATTATCTGAAGGAAAATTTTGCTTTATTTATTTTATTTATAAACAAAACTCAACTGAAAAAACAGCCACATGAAGCAACATTGGGCAATGTGAAGATTTAGATCTATGACCATGTAGCAAAACACACACACACAAAAAAACCTGAAGAAAATTATATGGACTATAAAAGCCTAATACTCCCCTGACTTTGTAATAAATTTTTTATATTTTTTCCTGTAAATATATGTACAGAAAATAGAAATATGTTGGATAGAGTAATTAAACATATACATATATGATTAATATATAATGCTTATAGTCAGGAAATACTTTTAAAAATAATCACCTCTCCATGCTCAAATTCTTTGTCATAACTGCATTTTCTTTTCTTTATTATTATTATTGACATATTAATTGTACAAACTAATGGAATTCACTGTATTTTACCATGCACACATATATCATGCATTAATTGTGTGCTTCCTCCCTGCTTTACTCTCTCCTCACCGCCCCCCTCCCTCCTCTTCACAACCCCTTCCCAGTCCCTTGTAGGGTTATAGTTCCTTTTATACTTTCAGGTCCTTTTATCTTATTTATTTATTTATTTATTTACTTACTTACTTACTTATTTAAAGTTTCCACATTGGAGAGAAAATATGCAACACTTCTGTGTCTGTCTCACTTAGATTCACATTGTTTCCCCAAGTCCATTCATTTCCAGCAAGTAACAGAATTTAATTCTTCTTTATAGATGAATATGCCACTGTGCACCCCATTTTCTCTATTCATTCATTCATGGATGGGCACATAGGCAATACTGGATCTTGGCTATTATGAATAGTGCTGCAGTGAACACCCATAGGCAATCATCTTTTTTTGTATGAATGAGTCATGAATGTATGTTTATTCAAAACTATATGAAAATACAGAGCAGGTCACAAAATTATACTCGCTTTCAAATCAATTTCAGTGCTTTGTAATCAATTATATATTATATATATTTAACTATTTCATAAGAGAAGATGGCAGTATATTCACCAAAACTTAAAGAGGAATTATTACTTTTGGTAAACAGTTGATGACATCTTTATAGTTTCATTTGTATTTTGGTTTAGATTATTTTTGCTATTTTTTTTTTAGAAAATTAATACACATAGCTGGGCGTGGTGGCTCACGCTTGTAATTCCAGCACTTAGGGAGGCTGAGACAGGAGAATCGCAAGTTCAAAGCCAGCCTCAGCAACAGTGAGGTGCTAAGCAATTCAGTGAGACCCTGTCTCTACATAAAACACAAAATAGGGCTGGTAATGTGGCTCAGTGGTCGAGTACCCCTGAGTTCACTCTCCAGTACCAAAAAAAAAAAAAATTAATACACATAAATATACATTATATTTTCAATTAAATTTACTTTAAAAAGAGACAGTACTCTTGAGAAGGGTAATGATTTTACTTTTATGTTCTTTATTGAACTACCATTTAATAAGCACCAACTAAAAACCAAGGAGATGGACATTATTTTCCAGTTCACAGCATGGAAAAAAACTAGTCTTCATATAGTTTGAATAGTTGACTTGAAATAATTCCGTTGTTAGTGGAAAACTCAAATAAGACTCTTGATTTCAAAATTTCATTCTTGGTTCTATGCTTCTTGGATGTCAGTGGAAAACATACACACACATGCAAAAAAATGTTTCAGGAAAAGGTTGTGATTCCTTTATATAGAAGGCTCTTTTGTACCTCAGAGAAATAAATAATTAGTTGTCCCACGATAACAGCTACCATTTGTTAAAACATTAATCTTTCTTTTTTTCTTTGACAACAGACCATACATAACCATTCCTCTTGTAGAGGAAACGAGGAACTGGAAGCTCAGAGCTATCACAGAGATCACAGTGCAGTGACATAGAAGGCAGCTAGCAAGGTGACTAAGGGTCAAACTGTGAAGTGCTTTTTATGCTCTGTTCCTAATTTTGGAATTTTGCTCATTGACAATGTAGAGTCAAAAGAATTTTTGGTGTGTTATATTTTGTTCTGGTTTTAGAAGAGCAGCACTATAGAATAAAACAGAAAGAAGAAGAATTATTATTTATGGCTCTCTATCCACACGCATGTCCTTTGTGAGATATACTGAGTCTGCTATTCATCTAATTTTTTCATAGATTTCCCTTGATTTTTTATTGAAAACATATGTGCCAGATTGTAAGGGGAGAGCATTTTCAGATGAGAATATATTTAGACTTAGGGACAGCCAAGTCAATTATCCAGAGTACTTCAGCTACTATGTTACTCAATAATATCAGCAACCAGAATTTCTGAAATGTTCCACTCCAAATATGGGATCACATTTTTTTCATCAGAAATTTATTTCACTCTTACCATCATGAATGTCACTAATTCCCATTTTCCATTTAATCGAAGGTACAACTCCAATCAATATATGGTGATGCTTAGCATGAGTTTCACTAAAAGAAAGCCAGTTTAATATAGCTCCTGTTTTCAAAAGATAAGTTCTGATTTTAATCATCAAGATATAATTTTATGAAAATGACTTAAAATACCACATTGTTATACATATTGAAATTAATTGTATACCCAGTGTGCAATCTTTTCTGACAATTGTCATAACAACATAACTTGGAAATATGTAGACAGAAATACTTTCTTTTAGAGAACACTCATTTATTCGAAAATGATACATGTACAATGATACATTGTTCTACAATGATATCATGGTTGACATTCTTAGAAAGGAAATATTTTTCACACTAAGTAAGAAAACTTCAAAAAAAGGTAGTAAATGACTTTATAACCAAGTTTTGAAGGATAACATTTATGATGAGACTGTGAGGTTTCAATGGTTTAAAATGGACTTCTTAATGCTACTAAAGAAATCAAAACTTGTTCCTATTATTATTGTTGTTTTTTCTTATTTTAATCAGAAGATACTTATCACACAGTACCACATTTATTACAGTAGCAGAGACCTACTATTTCTAAAAATGTCACTAACTTTGTTCCTAAAAACCTTTTGCTTCCTTTTATAACTTTGTAATGTGTTATTGGTGAGGAAAAAAACATGTTTCTAAAGATATGCTTAGATAAATGTCAGCATTGTAGAAGTCAGTGACCCTGCAAAACCTGGGGGAAAAATGGAACTCAAATTCTAGGTCTCATATTCAGATGTGTCAGGGAACACATCTGCCATGCCTTTAGGTTTGCTGGTTGTGTGTCATGCATAACTAGCTGCAGCTAGAACCTGCAGGAGGTGTTGAGCTAGAGAAAGAAACGAAAGAAAAGAGTTTGTAAAAAAAAGAGATCAGAATTATTATGCAGTAGAATTACCAAGCATAGTTTCTGTACATGTATTAATTTATTTTTCTCCGAACTTCCGTGGTTTTCTTCATTTTAAATGTTTGCACTATTTATTCTTATTGGTGTCTAAGAATTTTTGTACACTCAAGAAATTAGTTCTTAATTAATGTTTTATAAATATCTCCTAAATTTAACAATGTTTTGAACTGATTGGATATTTGGCTATAATATTTTATCATTTATATAGTGAGATTGACGTGTTAATATTGTTATTCATAGTATCTAGTCTCTTGTGTTTGCTAAGTAATGTTGATCTTACCATAGATTGAATTGATTTCATGTCATCTTCAAAAACTTTTAATTTCTCTTTTAAAGTACACATTTGTAAAATTTGTTTGCAATTTACTATTGTGTAACCTTTTTTTTCCTAGAACACTATTCTTTGTTGTCAAGACAAATTTGCCTGAGTGTGTGTACATGTATGTGTGTGTATATATATTATTTTTTTGTATTTTATTTAAGACAAGATTTCACTGAGTTGCTTAGGCCTGACTTTTGCTGAGGCTGGCTTTGAACTAGGGATCCTCCTGTCTCAGCCTCCCAAGCTGCTGGGATTACAGGTGTGTGCCACAGTGCCAGGCTTCTGAGTACATTTTTAAAAGACTTCTAAGAGGTTTTACTTCTGTGGTTTCCCATATCAATTTTCCCTACCATTTTACAAGACATTTTGAGAATGGGTTTTGGTTTTACTTTGTGACAGAATTGGTGATTTTTCCACTTTTATATTTGTATGTAATATTTAAAATTACTTTTTATGTAATAACCAGATACTATTGGGAATCAAATATTATTTGTATTATATTTTATTAATTTGTGAAATATTCACATCAGAAGAACATTTATATAATATGTATTTTATTTTTCACAACAAAATCATCTATGTACCTATTTATAAATTTTATTCACCCAACTAACACTTATTTAGCATATACATGCACGAGATTTCCTTGCAAACAAATCTGAAAGATGCCTGAGCCAGTACTTTTTGGGTAAGAGATCGTGGACTTGTTTTGTTTTTTGTAATTAATTAAAAAATTTTTCTTACTTATACTATAGCATAAAAGTCTCTTCCCCAATCTACATCTAATCCATCAATAAGCCAATTGCTTTTTATATCCAAAGACATATCCTAAATCTGTCACTTACTCTCCATCTGTGACATCACTGTGCTCAAACTGACATTTTGTCCTAACAGTCTAAATCAGCCTTCTACTTGTCCTCTGGCACCTCTACCTGCCAGTTCCCCATGAGTTTATCCAGAGCCAGCTCACTCATTCAGTCTGGGCAAAACCAATTGTTAACTTTTCAGGATTTGCACAGGCTGTTCATTAAACACAGACATTATTAAAAATTACATTGCACTTGGTTATAATGGAGAATTCTAAAACACTGGCAACAGATACATAAAGTATCAGTTATAGTCATCCCCCAGTGCCTATGGTGTGTGGTTTCAGGAACCTCCACTCCTCAGCTGATCCCAAATCCTTGGATGCTCAGGTCCCTTTCATGAAATAGCAATTGATTTGCATGCAACCTGTGGAATCTTCCTGCACACTAAATCATCGCTGCATTATTAACACTTCTTAATACAATGCAAATGCTCGCTGTATTGTTTAGAGGATGACGATAAGAAAAAGTCTCATATGTGCAATACAGACACCACTGTTTTTGAATATTTTTGATTCACAGTTGATGGAATCCACTGATGCAAAACCCACGGACACCAGGGTTGACTGTGTTTCCCTACATTTATCATCTGTGGCCTTGCAGTTATTCACATCTATTAAATCTGTGTAGTAGAAACACTTATTACTCTGTTATTCATGTGGACAGACAGGGAGAGAGAAAGTTGAGAATCAGCAATTCTTGTTCTTTTACATTATTTTAAGGGATGATTGTACAGAAAAAGATGACATAATTCTTGTTTCATTAAGCACTATTCTATTACCTCAAATTACTCATTTTATTGTTTATATATTTTATATATTATACATTTGTATTACTAATATAATAGGCAGGTTAGGCCCATCATTCAACCCTATAAATTAAAATTACCAGGAATTTCCATTGACTCAAGCCAGGAAGCCGGCCAGTTCCCTCAGTTTGGTCCCTGGTACAGAGGATCTGACAAAGGTTTTTTGTTTTGTTTTGTTTTTTGTGTTTTGTTTTGTTTTGTGTGTGTGTGTGTGCATGCATTCAATTAAACGATGTTTTAATTTTACTTAATTTAAAATTTACTCCATTTTTAATAAAATGTTAACTCAATGTAGTTTTATGTGATGTGTTATGTCTTATAAAACTTATTTCACTGTAATAGTTTTCTGTGCCTCGTTATTTTACTAAATACTACCTTCCTAAGATTTCTTCACGTCTTATTATGAATCTGTATGAAGTTCAATTTTACTACTGTAGGTTAGGTATATGACGTGCTTTTTCTCCTTACAACATTTTCCATTCACGATGGGATTTTGGAGATATATCTTCATTGTAATTTGGGAAGCATCTCTAGTGATAGATATAATTTGCTGAAGTCATTTGTTAAAGCTAAGTTGCGCATGCATGCACACACACTGATACACACATTTGTTACTGAGTACATTTAAATTCCTAGGCCTTAGAGATACACACCAATGTATGTAATGTATCTATTTACTACAATCAGAAACTGTGGTAGACTTCCCCATGTGTAAAATGAGGATAATAATAATTGCACATTATATAGTTCATATAAGTATCAAATTATATATGAATGGAATGTAATTAACATATTGGCTAGAAAATATTAAATAATAAAATTAGGTCATAAATACTGCTGATATTACTCTTTCATCTTTGTTAAATATAATGTTAATCTTTCATGTCATGTGTTTGAATTTGTATGCATACTTTTAAATGATTTGATGCATTCAGTTTAAAATTAAATATTCTAACTACTTGTATCTTATTTCCATAGTTTTTTTTTTTTTTTACATTTAAGACGTTAAATGTCAGTACTACATTTTGAAATTGGACAGAGAATACAGAAGAATGGGTAGCTCTGTTTGGTGAGAATTTTTTTTCCCCTAAATCTAATTTTGGAAAGTTTCAATTGTGGGATCTAAGAGGGAAATGAAAATGGCAGAGATTCATCTCTTTGTGTTTAAGAAACCGATATTCCCTGAAATGCAGGGTAGAATTGAGTCCATTATTTTGCAGCATTATTGAAAATCACTCTATTTCCCCTCTGGGTTTACAAAGCACTGAAAAACTTGAGTCTATCTGGTACCTGCGAGGCATTATGGCTATAATGCCTTCTGTTGTAACCTTTCAGCCTAAAAGAAGTCTTGTGTTTTTCAGTTTCTAACTTATTGTCAGGCTCTAAACCCTTAGATAAGTTCAGGGATTTGATGTATCTAGAAACACTATTAATGTTGTCCTTTAAAAATCTGAGTTTGCTATACTGGGTCTGTTCAATTCTCCTTAGATAAAGCAAGTATCAAGGGATAGTCATACTGTGACTCTCAAGAATCTCTTCCCATCTTGGTGACAAAAGCTGTTCTAGATTTGTAAGGGTAATGAAGATAATTAACATGATAAATAAGCAACAGGAGGTAGTATTAGTAAATTTTTATGTTATTTTTCTAAGCAGTACCCTTTAAACTTCAGTTTCTTCAGCTTGAGGATAAACTCTGATAGAGTACCTATAAATATTAAATGGGAAAAAATTTAAATCAAATTCACAATATACATAGAATAAGTAGCAGTTATTTTTGTTAATCATTACATATTACAAGGGATATTTTTTTAAAAAAACTATTACTTATGGTCTCTAATAGATAAGAAGCTGTGCTTATCACAATCTCCGTATTTCAAATTATTCTGGATAAAAATAAGGCAGGTGATGAGTCCATAAATACACATACAGTAATGAATTTTTATTTGTATTATTTAAATTTTGAAAACCCAAGGTAGAGATCAGCAAACCTTGACCAAGGAAGAATGTGACAAAGTAATTAAAGTAGACCATGATGAAACTGTTTATGGGCTTTGTCTTGCTTATCGTACAATGATGTGATAGGGGTGAATAATAAAAAAAGAAAAGAAAAACAAAAAAAAAAATCAGATCATTGACTCACATATCTATTCAAGCACCATAATACTTTCTTTGACCTTCAGAACTGTCATGAGGTCACATGCCTTCCCTGATGCCCTGTTCTTTGTTATTGCCAATACTATCTTTCACTGCCTGCCCCATGTTCTCACAGCTCAGTGAGAGGTGGCAGGTGCATCATGTCCTGAATGAGCAAGTAGCTAAATGGAAAAATAAGTGAATTCTAGAGTAACCAAGTGAGCAAATGGTAAATTAAAAGACATGTTTCAGTAGAGGGAATTCTCATTTAACCTTGTAATGTGAATAATTTCCTTTTGAATCTCAGCCTGAGCCTCCACAACAAACACAGCAAAAACAAAGGGGTGCCAGAAACTTCTTTACCACCAAAGACCATTTCCAAGATTAAATGTATATGATTGTTTTGGAGAAAGAGTAAATTCACCTCCAGAGGAAAGTGTGCTCTTTATAAAGAGTCTTTGGTTTAAACCTATTTAACACGTTTTCCTTTAGAGTCCAGAGTCCTACTCTTCTACCCAAAGTATTGATTGAAAAATGAAATAACATATCTGTGATACAGGGAATGAAGGTTCTGAAATTACAAATCCAGTTAGGGCCAAGAACACCTGACTACATTTTGCCCTTTATAACATGCTGTTTCTACTGATTCTACATGGTAATGAAAAACCATTAGTTAAATAATTATCTGTGGTGCATGTTAGGTCGGGCCAGGGTCCAGGATGTTCAATTAGGGGAACTGGTCAACAGCTGCAGAATGGAGCTGCCAGCCAGACGCTGAGGGCACAGTAGACATGCCTCCTGTCAATCAGCGGGTTTTCCTGACCTATCCAGGAAGGACTCTGGCCTTCTCTTCCTGCCCCCAAGCCCTCCCCTTCCTGACCGGGACCTTTTGAAATTCTCTGTGCACCGGAGCCCCAGTGCCATCCCCCCCCCCACACACACACACTGTGGTGGACGAGAGGATTCAGCCCAAGAGCGTGTATTTTCAATAAAGCCTTGCCGACTGTCTTTAATTCATCTCCTTCTGATCGTCTAGTCTTTACAGTACACAGTGAGTCAGTCTTCATATGCAGGTAAAAACATCAAATTACTTTATGGATTGGTTATCACGCCTTTCCCAAAAGCTCCTGTGTGAATGCAGAAATGTTCAGAAGTGAAAGGATTGGATAGTGAGAACTGTAACCTAATAAGTCCATCCTAGTTTGTATTTGAAACAATTGATGAACTTTCATCTCTTTCTCTCAGTGTTTGTGTGTGTGTGTGTGAGAGAGAGAGAGAGAGAGAGAGATACTGGGGATTAAACCCAGGTCCTTATGCTTGCTCGGACCAAAACACTTGAAGCAGGTTACCTCTACCACTGACCTTCTTCCCCAACCTGATAAACTTCTCTACAACTCACTTTCTTCCACATGCTGTCATGTATATGGCTTGTGAAATGCTAATAATTACTTAGGAACTACTTTTGAGCTTTGTGCCTGAGGGGTATTGCTCAACCTACAGACTCACATAAAGTAATTGTCCTTGAGCTCTCTGGTCCTCTCATTCATCATGACATGCACCAACTGAAACCAATCTAAAGAGAGAGTTTGAACTTCTATTTTGCTTTGTTTCCATAGGGGATCTTTTACATTTTTCTCTTTAGTTCTTACTTTCTTCAATTTTATATATGTTTAATTTTAACAATAGTTAATCGATATTCACATTTTGCCTAAGTGCACACTCAAACAGTATTTTATATGTTAATATTAAATGAGCGTTTGTTGACAGATTGATAAATTGTAGCAAGAGTTATTTAATCTACTCGAATCATTATGAGTTCATATGAGCAACAAAAATTCAGAATATGAGAGAGTAACATACATGGTTGGTTTAGATAGAAGAGAAAGCATAAAACACGTGAAGTAAGTGGCATTAATTATGTACCTGCATAACAGTTAGTTCCTTAACAAAAATGACCTTTGATAAGACTGTAAATTGTGAAGAAAATGGTGACATGATATTCTTTAAGATATAAAATTATGTAAAAACAAAATTCAGACTCTATGTCCCTTTCATCAATCTATATGTTGCTTATTTCAGAAGAATGAGGGTTGACCAGCAATATCAAAGAAATTAGATGAAAAAATTAGTGAAGTCAATATTTAGGGAAATCAACTGAAAGAAATAGGAGATTTTTAAAGGTTTTAATTATTATTTTTAAATATGATTTTAACTGAATTTCTTGCATTTTCCAATTTCCTTTAGAATATAATATTTATTAATATTTTTGTCTCTTTATTCCTACATGCCCTTGTCTTTCTGCCTCACCATTTACCTCACTGACAATTGGCCATGTTTGATTGGAAAAAAAATCATTTATATGCTATTTAGGAAAAATAAATAAATTTCTTACAACTCTGAGTATAAAATCAAAGAAATCAGCAGGAAACCTCTGCACAGCAATTAGTGAGATGTGTTTGAATAGTATGTGTCTAGGAAGCACCTTTGGGGCTACTCCACCTCCATGTCCCTTATAGATGAATTATAACATTGGCATTGCTCTAATGAACCATGAAGACAACATTTCACAAAGCAATCAAGAACAAGCTGGTTTGGAATAAAATTGTAAAATGCGGTTGCAGCTGAAACAGAAGTGCTACTATTTGTTCTGCAGTTTGATAACGTAATGATGTGAATCTAGCTCAGCATTTAGACTATCTTGAAAACTGACAGAAGCAAGCTTTCTGTTATGGAGTGGACATTGCAGAAACGATGTGCAGGAACAGTAGCCACATTGACCTGAAGTGCATCCTGAGCTTTGGCTGCATCAGTCAGAATAAGGAGACAAAGGGAATAACAGAAGGACTGGAATTGCAAGGAGACTTAATTCTAGAGACAACTGAGTTATCTTAGCTTAAAGAACTAATGATGAGTGATTTTTATTTTGAGCTTGCAGACAATAATCAGTACCTATGAAGTGTAAGCCACAAAGCACTCTTCACACATGTCTATGACTGATTTGGAGGATGACACCCCCACACCCTCTCCCTGGCCTTCTGTTGTTGGTAATACAACTGGGTCCTTTGGATTAGGAGCTAACCTCTGGTGGTCGTACACTCCTATTATAAGAGAGTCTCACAAGTCACAGACACCAGGAACCTCAAACCTGCTTATGTTGTAAGTTTTGCTCTAAAATTTTTCCACTTAAGATTGTCACTGCCTTATAGACAGCTGTGTGCTCAGAGTACAGCAAAAAGTGTCATACTTAAGTAAAGTCATTTTTCTCACTACTCACTATTTTCCTGCATAAAAATGTTTGGAATGATTCCATATAATTGTCAACAGATTTGCCTGAAAATACACAAAAAACATTTTTTCATTCTCCCTGGCTAAGTGATTTCCCATGTTAGGGGGGCACAGAATTAGGACTATTATGGAGAAGCAATTCCTCGAATAAACTGAAAAATGTAATAATATATATGCCTTTCCTATGATTCTCAATTGCTTCAAAAAAATTTCATGTGTTCTACAATATAGATATTTAGAGGTTTAAACACTGGGACTTACTGTTTTCAAGTAGTATCTATTTGGTTAATTTTCTGGAGATGTGTGAATTTTGGATTTTTTTTTTAGTTGTAGATGGACACAATGTCTTTATTTTATTGGTTTGTATGTGGTGCTGAGGATCGAACCCAGGGCCTCACGCATGCGAGGCAAGCGCTCTACCGCTGAGCTACAATCCCAGCTCTGAATTTTGGATATTTAATATAGCATGTATTAATAAGGATTCTGGGCTATTGAGTCATGTAGGGGATCATTATTTAATTGAATTATGTTCAAATACAATAATAGAGTGGACTTGTTTGATATACTTTCTAATTATATAATAATGAAATAACAGCCAACAGTCAGTCATAATAACTTCTTAGTTTTAATAGCAATCCATGAGTTTTCAATAGCTATTATATTTTTGTCAAGAATAGTGGTGACATATACAGATATTGCATGACCACTTAAGACTTACCCCCACTTTTTTTTTAACTTTTGTGGAAGAAGACTTACAAAATAGTACTTCAGAGCTAATAAAAAGTGTCCAGAAATTATTCTGGATGTCTTTATTTTAATTAATATCTTTTTCAATAATAACTTCTATAAATGTACTTTCAAATAACATTTTAATTTTTTTCAATTTACACTTATATACCCTTAAAACTCTGAGATTCAATCGTCTTGCCCTTAGTTATCTGTGTCCTACAATGTACAAAGCTTTGTGCTGCCATTGATAATGACTGGAAAAGCCTTTCTAGATGTTTGAATCAAATTCTGACTTTGATCACTGCTAGGTTGATAGGTGAAAGCCCTGTTTACTTTCATTCAATCTAATACCTTAAATTGTCCTTTTGATCATATCGCTAAAACTCATACTTCCATTTTTTGATAGAATTTACTTGTCCTTTACCCTATAAAGTTATAACAGTGTGAAATTTAAAGTCACAAAATTGTAAATGCCATAACTGAGTTTTAGAGCTAAAATACTTAAGTTGAACCTCATATTGTGGTATACAAAGTAATCAAGGTGAATTCTGTTGTGTTCAGAGTGATGTAGTGGTTAACTGGTAATCTAGACTCATTAATTCATTTCTAAACAAGTTCAAATTCCTGGTTCAAAAATCCAGTTTTAATTTTTTTTTTTTTTTTTTTTTTGCTTTAATTGCCTCAAATATCTGAAACACCTGCACTTGGGTTTGGGGGATTGTGGAGTTGTTATCCAAATTCTTTATCTGGATAAATCTGATAAAAGCAGACTTCATTTATATGCTGTTCTTAGTATAGCCACTAGCCTCCCCTACATTTTCCAACCTCACAGTTAGTAGCGACCTGGTTGCTTTCCCCATCTGCCCTCAACAGTGGACAGCATCCACATTTCTGTCTCCTTTTCAAACAGGGAACTTTGGTGTTGCACATTAGTCTTTTATCCCACCTGAACTAATGCTCCATTCCTCACTTACAGCCTCAGTGCATTAACTGATTACAGCCTCAGTTACATTGATTAACTCAGTTACTTGATTAACTGATTACAGCCTCAGTTACATTGCCTTCCTTTCCTCTGACTCCAGGGAGCCATGAGGATCCATCCCCTAGGATCACACGGAATCTTCCCTAATCTCAGAGCCCAAGGAATCTTCCCTAATCTCAGTGACCACCTCTTGGTAGTAAACACTCCTAGTGTTTATGACTGAAGATATATATTCATTTTGTGTTTTTGCTTGAAAGATGACTGCACTTTATATGCAATACCAGACTGTCATTCTTTTTAAGAGTCACATTCAAAATTCATCCTATCCTTTTTCTGGCTTTCATTGTTCCTATGGAAAAGTCTATCCTTAGCATACATATGATAATCTCTTCTCAATTTCTGGCATTCTTTCATATCTTCTTTTTGTAATTTGTACTCTTCAATTGCACCCTAATCTTTATAGGTGCAAAGATCTTTGTAGGTTCATCTAAACTGTTACACTGGTGATTTATGAGTATCAATGTCCTTAAAGTAAATTAAAGAGGTCTGACCTGAATAATTCCTAAGCAGACAGCCAGTAGATCTCATAACTGACCTTTCTCTTGCATGATTCATAAACATAAATGAAACTTAGATTGAGCCCCAAACTGAAGCAGTCGACGAAACAAAATTCTGTAAGGAGGGACTTTACAGTGGGATAGACCAACTAAGGAAACTCCATCACCATGACCAATCATGTATTTCTTTGTTTAAACTCTGAGTCTGTTCTATAAAAGCTGCCGCTTACATCTCCTTGTTGGGTCTCCCAAAGCATCTTAGGTTTGGAGCTGCCCAATTCATGAATTCTCATTTGTCCAAATAAACTCTTTAAAATGTAAGTATGTTTCAGTTTACTTTTTAAGAAGGCCTAATAAAAATCAGTTCTTGAAAATTCTCATTTGTTATCCTTTGCTCTGATTCCATATTTAGATATTCAAATAAGATAAATGCCATTTTATTGCTCTGATTTTCATTTGATTTTAATTCTCATTTGTATCTTCCATGTCTTTTTTTCTTTGCCTTGAGAAAATTTTAGGCTTTGGCTCAGTGGACTAATTCTTTGTTCAGTTGTGATTATTTTGTTAGATAAATAATCTTGTAAGTTTTATTTTTTGACACTAGTGTACTTATTTCTAGAAGGTCAAATTGGCTGTGTTTCAAATGATGCTTGGTTGTTTCTAAAAACGCTCACATAAGCTGACAAGATTTCTACTTTTCCTGAGCATTATTTTTTATCAGTTCAAAACGGACTAAAACATGGATCATTAAAAATATTTTACCAGGCATTTTTCATTAATTATAAGCAATGAACATCAAGCACCAACAAACTATGGCTGAGAAACAAATGCACAGAGAAAAACCCATTTTGACATGCAGACACAGAGATTGTGTAACATAGGGAAGGGTCAGTAAGAGAAATTCTTCAGCAAATCTGCCACCACCCTTGGCAAAGTTAACAGTGGGAATCATTGGTTCTAGCACTGCCCTAAAACCACCACCAAATCCACACTCAGCTCATGAGCAAAGTAGTTCGGCTCTACACTCAAACATGCTAGCTCAGTATGCATGCACAATTCTAGTTATAAATATAAAGTAGAAATTCCACACTTAAAAATGATTTAGATGTTGAAAAAGTCAGGCATGGAATTTAAAATAACTATGATTAATGTGTTAAGGACTCAGGGGAAATATATGCACAGAATTTAAGAACAGCAGGGGAATTTTAGGAGAGAAATATGACATACAAGAATCAAACAGGTTGGGTGTGGTGGCACACACTATAATCCCAGTGATGCTGGAGGCTGAGATTTGAGGATCACAAGTTGGAGATCAGCCTCTACAATTTAGCCAGGCCTTAAGCATCATAGTGAGATCTTGTCTCAAAAAAAACAAGACAAAACAAAACAGACAAACAAACACACAAACCGAAAGAGTCAAACTGAAATGTTAGAAGAATGGTAACAGAGTTGAAAAGTAACTTTTATGGAACAAGTACTTTTTATGGAACAGATTGATGAGTAGATGTCCCACAGCTAAAGAACAAATTAATTCAGATGCATAAACAGAAATAACCCAACAAGAAACACAGAGAAAAATAAAAGCAAACAAACAAATGAACCAGAACAACAATGAAAACCCATAACAAAAACATCTGCAAACCAACAAACAAAATGAGATTCATTAAGAACTGTGGGACAACTTCAAGTAACATACTCATAAATGGAACCCTAAAAAAAGGAAGAATGTAGTAGACAAGAAATGTAAGCATCCAGGATTGAGACATTTATGATAAAAATGAAATCAAACTGTGGATCCAGGAATGTAGAGTATAAATGTCAATAAACATGGACATGTGTGAGTGCATGTGTATACACTAACACACCCCCACAATACATAACATTCATCATGCTACACACTAGTACAAGGTCACACATTTAAAGAAAAAAATCACAAAAACAATGTGGGAATAAACTGCATATTAAATAAAAAGAATAAGTGATGCAACTGTGAATATCTCAAAAATGCTCAAAAAACTATCAACACAGTTCTATGTACAGTGAAAATATTTTTCACAAAAAAATGGACTTCTTCAGACAAAAAAAGTACAAAAAATTCACAACCAAGATATCTACACTACAAAATGCAAAATATTCACAGAAGGACATTGGGAGGAAGGAATGAAATAACAGAAATAGGAATCTGCAAAACAAATTTAAAAAAAATCAACAGATGTGTTTAAATTAAGGGTGACTATAAAATGATTTTCCTCATTTTACTCTCTCTTAGTAACTGACTATTATAGCAAAAATATTATCCATGTCTTGTGTGAAATCTATTGAAAGTAAAACACATGGCAGCAAAAGTAGAGAGGATGAGAAGGAAATATGGGAACACATTGTTGTAGAGTTAATATATTGCATAAGAAGAAGTAAAGTGTACTCTCCTATCTCTACTTTGATTGATTACAAAAATATACTATAGAAAGAATGTAAGAATAATTGAGGAAAATCTAAAATAAGAAGAAACAAATGAGTACAATAAGTAGTATACAGCTATATACTGTACATACATACAATACAGCATATTTTAATCCAATTGCAAAATTGCATTTGTACCAAGAACAAATACAATTCACACTAGGTTGCATGAGAAAATATATCTTGACTATTTTCTGTTTACAGAATAACACACAAGTTGAAAATAAAATTATGGAAAATACATTTCATATAATCCTAATAAAAAGAAAGCAGCATTGGTTATATGAAATCGGAAAAGTAGATTTTTAAATAGGAATATTACCAGGGTAAAATGTGCATATGCCTACAAAGAAAATTCCAGGTCAAGCAAGATTTTCTGGTTAATATCCCTAAATATGTAATCATGAAATAATGCCTATCTTTAACATTTTTTCCAAAAATGAAAAAGAGTATTTCCCAAGGTAGTTTTCTGAGTCCAGTATATTACATACATCAGACACAAAGACATGTCATTCCTGAGAATTTCTCTCATAGCAATAAAGGAAAATCATTTAGCTTAATCACTAGATTAAGCTAAAGTATTGCCAAAATATTTTAAAGTCATTGAAAATTTGAAAGGAAAAATTAAAGTTACTCTATTCACAGACAACATGTTAGTCTACATGGAAAATTTCAATTACTCTTTTAAAATGATATTGTACCCAATACATAAGCTTCACATTTTCATGGAATACAAGACTCTGGAAAATATGTACAATCCATGGTGTTTCCATAAACTGGCAATGGACAATTATAAATTCAAAGTAAAAGAAAATGACCATTTACAATAGCATCAAAAATCAAACACTTATACACAAATCTAAAAAAAATGAAAGATCTGTACAGTAAAATTGCACAGGAATCTTTAAAGAAACAAAAGAAAATCTATACCAGATCACAGGGGCATCATCATTTTAAAAACAAAACCAAAGACAAATGAAGAAAAAACCTAAAACTACTTACATCTACCTCACACTATAAAGCAAAAATTGTCTTGACTTTCACTGGGAAATGTTGGTATAAAATGATACATAGTTTAAGATCATCTAGAGATCTCCATGAACAGGAACAATGGAGTCTATCCTTATGAGCCCTTTATCATCTTTGTTCTTTCAGATATGGCCTAATAGAATCTCCAGCCTTTATGTCTACCAGTGCAATCTCCTCTTTCAAAGCAAACTAGTATTTGTTGGAAAGAAGCATGACAGCCCCTAAAATAAAGAAGACTTTTGCCTCTCCTGTCAGATAAATGTATTTTAGAAAAAAAGGTTTATAAATCAAGCTGAACATTGCATATTTGTTTTTCAAAAGTTACACTCATATAATAATCAGAACATGCATGTACTATGCCGACTGCCACCGTAAGTCCACTTTTGGTGCTCTCAAATACAGTTTCTATGAAGGAATAAAGTGTTTGATTTATATTTAAATGCATATTAGTCAGTCAAAAGGCTGAAAGGTCCACCTCCTACAGTGCTTTCCTTTCCTTCAATTTTATAAGTGGTATAAAGGCCTGTTCCCTGGGAAAGATTCTTCTATTAATTCATATACTCTCAGAATATTTATTTAAACTTTTAACCCATTTATGTTTAACCCCTATGATGTTGATTTTTTTTTTATATTTTCAAAATTTTGTCTATTCTTTTCTACTTTTTATTGCTTTGGTCAAATCATAGATCTATTTACTGCTTCCCATCTGCATTTCTTGTACATGTTGTCTATTGGGTATTTAAGTCCATCTATATTTCCATACACTGCATTTCTGTGTAGCTTTTCTGTAACACATAGGTTATCTGATCATACTGAGCGTATTTACATATTCAGTATAACAGTTTTAATCTTTTACTGGTGCTAACATTTACTGGCATATAAGTTATTCAGGTTAATTTATGTCAACTTTCAGGAGTCCTGTTCCCACCTGGATGCTTATGACCATTGTGCTGAAGTGTGTCCTGGATGCTTATGACCATTGTGCTGAAGTGTGTCCTTTACAGAGGTTTTTAAAACCTATACCCTAGTGTGTCAGAGAGAGGTGCTGAAAGTTCCGGGCAGGAATCGTGCTGTTTTGTAGGCTCCTCGTCCCACATACCAGAAAACTTTTTCTCAAAGAAACTTCATTGATTTGTTATGGGGCATATGTTCCAGACAGTACAAATACTTAATAAGCTTTCAAATACTTAACAGGCCCCTGGTTTGTTTACTTCCAATGAGCTCCATATGCTGTATCTTGTTCCCTGCCATTTCCACAGTCTTGAATAGTTCCAGAAGCAGTATACACATTCAGTAATATTTGATAAGCAAATGAAGGAATAAGCGTGTAAATGTGTTAAATTAAATAATTACTTAATCTTGATGAATGCTTTTGAAACAAATGGGGATTCCTTTTGTTCACAGGTGCCCAGTAGATTTTAATTTTGGTCAATCTGCCTGGGGACCTTTTGATTAGCTTTCTCTTTTCATCATTGTTACAAAATGCACATCCCACAATGTTGGTGTTGGCCCTCCAAGAAATGTAGGGAATGAGAATAGAAGTAATATTTCACCATTATTGAAGGAGTGAAGTTGTTTAGTTGAGTTAACTGGCATAGAAATGCTAATTTATTCCAGAAAATATTTAGCTGGCAATAGAAAATGATTATGATGCTAATGTGGCATTAATGCATAAATAGCCATACTGCAATGTGACAAATATTAAATAAATAAATTCTCCAAATGGCATAAAAGGAAGGTGGAAAAAGATGATAATTCAGAATAAGTGTTTGTAACATACAGTGCAACTCAGTGAAGAGCTCTCTTTTACCAAACACACTTATTCTATCAGGATGACATGCCCTGCTGTGGAATGAACTTTGGGTCCACAGTGTATGCACATTTAGTATCTGACCTTGGACCTCTCTGTAGGAGCTGAGGTTTGATCTAAATTGGTCTAAATAAACTATTTAGACAGCAAAAACCTGAGAAAACATTGTTTTCCTTAAATCAATCTGCAGTATCAGTTTCCAAACTTAAGTATTGTATATTCCTTTTTGTAACTCTTCTCCTTATATAATATGTGTGTGTGTGTGTGTGTGTGTGTGTGTGTCATAATCTTTTATTTCTTAAGGAACTGAAAATTTTGTTACTAGATGCTAATAAATACATCCAAACCAAAATAGGCACATTAAAGCCATCTTATTTTGGAAGAAAAATATATTAGTGTTAAATTAATTTCTCATGTAATGCAAATCAGTAAAGGTCTTTGAAAGAAGTGCTGCATTATAAACAATAAGCATTTGTTGGACGATGGCACAGTAGTCTCAAAAAATTGGTGCTGACAGATTCAAGAAAATAGAAAATAATTATTTCGGGGCTCAGCAGAGACGGACAAGCAGTTGCATGGGCAACGTGAGACCAAGCTTCCCTGGAGAGATTGAGAGCAATCATGATTACCGTTTAGTATTTCACAAGTTTTGTGAAAATTCACCTAGTGTTTGACTAGATTGTGCCTTTTCTACTGTTCAGAATACAGTGTGAATTGGGAATTACGCTTGGGAATAAGCTCTTAAGCATATGCTGTAGTGTGGGATAAAGTTCTTACTTGGACGAGTGATGTTCATTCAGCTAGAGCTGATTTTACAGGGATGGAATACAGGCCAGCAGATTTCTATGACACACACATAACCTTTCTGTAAATGTGCTGCCTTTATTTTTTTCCATCAAATGAATGCTGGGGTTTCAAAAGGTATTATTCATAATAGGATATAGTTCCACAAAGGGGGGAAAAAAAACCCAAAACTAGCATATAACATACTGATCCCTGGGAAATAAAGCACCAAATCATTTCTCCTTTAACTCCAAAGGAAGCCTATATTTTTTATCAGTCACTTTTTCAGAGGAAGAAATCAGTAGCATTTCACCATCTATCTCTGTTTTCATTAGCTTGTCAATTTGATCTCAGTTTTCATCAGAGTGGGATTAACAGCTGGACGGAAGTGTCGTTTCATCTAAACATGCACCCAGGGGCAAAGAGGAAAATCTATTAAAGTTGACATAGGACAATGTACTTATTCAAGGGGATACTTTGAACATTTTTACTGGAAAGGCAATTTTTATAAAAATTGTTCAGAAAATTCTAACAAATGTAGGATTTAAGATTTTATTTCATTCAAAAAGCAATCTCGTGCAATAAAAGAATAAAAAAGCTGCCTATGTATATTACTAATTGAGGAAGTGTTATTAATTAAGGAGTTAATGTTGGGTTCCAAAGAAAAATGCAATGAGATTTCAAAAACTTCCCATGTCAGAATTTAATGTAAATACAATAATTATGTGTAACAGAAGGTACATATTATTCCTGGGCTAATGAGCAAGAATGAAAGAAAATGTGTTTGATGAGTCCTATGGCTATCCCACAAATGAAACATATTTTAAAGAAATAGCTGACAAAAATATAATATAACAGTAATATTTATTGAGTTGGCTAATGCTAGTGCATATATATTTATGGTGTATTCATTTCTGGCTTTTCCTACATATTTAAAATAATTTATCATTTTCTTTTAACAAAAAAATAATAAAGATATTATGACAAACACAGTTGCTAAAGAAAGCTATATATGCATTTCATTTTGTAGGGTTATACATTACTTTCCATTAGCTTAGACTTTCAATTTAAAAGTTCCATAAAATGTTACAGTACTATTAATAAAGAAATACACTTCTCCAGTTGAGTGAGATCAAGAAATTGGCTACACAGAATGTAATCAGATAAAAAAAATCAGTTTTATTGATACCTATAGAGATGTTCATGTTTTTATTTTTTTATTTTTTTGGTACTGGGGATTGAACTCAGGGGTACTCGACCACTGAGCCACATCCCCAGCCCTAGCCCTATTTTGTGTTTTATGTAGAGACAGGGTCTCACTGAGTTGCTTAGCACCTCGCCGTTGCTGAGGTTGGCTTTGAACTCGCGATTCTCCTGTCTCAGCCTCCCTAAGTGCGGGGATTGCAGGCTTGAGCCACCGTGCCTGGCTAGAGCTATTCATGTTTATAGATTGAAAATCTTTGGTCAAATGGCACAAAAATTAATGGATTATAATTACATCAAGTACAATTCATAAGATTATTTATATTTGATTATGTAAACCCTATATTGTATTTAGAAATTAATGTTCTTATAAGTGAAGTTTTGAATGCAATGCTGGCTTTAACATAATGATAATAAATATATGAAACAGTATTATTCTTGTAAAATATAATAATCATAGAGCAATAAAGACAAAAGTATTATTAAAAATAATCATATGTTATCATCTATTTTTTTGATCCTTAAGATAAATGCCTTAACTTAGAAATGTTTTCACAACAGAGTAGACTCTGGTAAAGGTTAACATTTACCTCATGTAGTCCATTAAAAGTCTTCATCTTTTTTGAAAAAAAAGGTAGGGCGATTCACTTCTACACCAGCAGGTGTTGCCTCCATGGATGTGTTCAACTGTTATTCATGACGGGAAACTCTTAATAAACCAGGAAGTGAGGACAACTTCCTCAACTAGATAAAGGTCATAGGTTAATAAATCTGTAACTACAATAACAAAAAAACCTATAGCTGAAGTTACACTTCATGACAGAAGATCGCATGCCTTCCCCTAAGACAAGGGATGAGGTCTGTGTGTCCACGCTTGTGCTTTTTCTCACCCTTGCCTCACGGGCCTTAGGAGGTGCAATGATGCAAGAAGAGAAGCCAAGGGCAGGTGCATCAGGAGGGCAGGGTTCAATGGACATCCTTCACAGACAGGTATGATTGTAGAGAATCTACCAGAGTCCACAAAAGACCTGCAATGTAAAAGGCAAATGTTATAAAATATCTGAATTCAAAGTCAATATACAAAAATGCACAGTAATCTGTATATTATTAAACTATTGGAAACAAATTTAAAAATTATCATTTTAATAATTGAGATCTACAACTAATAATCATGTTATCATCTATTTTTTGATCCTTAAGATAAATTTAACACAATATATATACTTGAATATATTGTATATTTACAATATATTACAATTTATGTATTACTAATCAAAATATTTGAAAGAAATAAAAGAATACATGAATTGAGATAAAGTATTTTAGGACATTTCTTTCCAAATTTATCTAAGCTTTAAACAAAACCTTAAAAAATATGAAATAAACTAAAGCAATTAAATATTTGAATTATGTGTATGTATTAACATTATAATGATTAACCTAAAAACAGATACATGGGTGATTTGTACATTTGTCTTAACTCTGTGGACTTAAAGAGACAAATGTCTATTACATTTAAGAAAATGAAGGAAAGTTTTTCTGTTTGTTTGTTTTTAATTTAGTACTGGGGATTGGATTCAGGGGCACTCGACCACTGAACCACATCACCAGCCCTATTTTGTGTTTTATGTAGAGACAGGGTCTCACTGAGTTACTTAGCACCTCGCCGTTGCTGAGGCTAGCTTTGAACTTGTGATTCTCCAGTCTTAGAATCCCAAAGTGCTGGGATTACAGGTGTGCACCACCGTGTCCAGCGAAGGAAAAGATTTGACAAAATAAATATAAAGAAGGATTTAAATAAGCAATTAGAATTTATGATGAAAAATTAAGGCAACTGAAAAATATAATATTTAAAATAGAGAATGTATTAGATATAACAAAAATCAGCATTCAAAACATTAATAATACATGGATAGGACATGCTCAAGCACACAAGACAAACAATGAACACAAAAGTGATATGTAGTATGTAAATGTTTCATGAGGGATAATTTTGTATAACTAGTGTCTTAAAATACATAGTGAATCAAGATACATTTGAAAATACATTGACTTTAATTTCCAAAATTGATGGACCTCATAAAGTTGAATATCAACTAAATAATATCCAGTTATATCAGCCAAAGAAAAATATGATATATGTATTTGCAATGATGATATGTATGGATGATTTGAAGAGAATAATGAGAATTTGGAAATTCAAAATGATGTAAAACATTTTGATGATCATGAATAAAACTGTATAACCAAAAATAATGTCATGGCTGGATTGGGGAAATGAAGCAAAATTGTGAGGTCTACTTTTGGGGAATTGATGAAATTACTAATTGAAGGTAGCTGGTGATACTTAAGGGATATACATTAAAGTTTTCTATATGTGTTATACAATGAAGCAGCCATTAGTTACATGTGGCTATCAAAACAAATGAAACTGAATCAAATTAAAAATACAATTTTTTCAATTTATACTCCATGTATGTATGCTATGTCAAGATACATTCTACTATTATGTATAACTAAAAACAAATAAAAATATCATTTTTCAGTATGAGCAGGCATTTTAATGGGTTGATATCCATATGTGGTTACCTTTCACTGTATTGTACAGCTTAGGTGTAAAAACATCTATTGTCATATCAAGTTTTTGAGGAGAGAGCTACTGTATAATAACCTCCCAAAATAACTATTTAGTATGTATCTAATAATTTAATATAGAGAGAAGTGCAGTTTTATTCCTCAAGGGCAAATGAAAAATTTACAAAAAGCAAATGCTTCTTAGACATAAAGCCATGACACACTGTTAGGAGGCAAAATCATCGAGTAGGCTATGTGACTTTGCTGTAATTAAACTAGAAAGCCATACGTGATCCAACAGTAGATCATTAACATGCAAATAGGCAGCAATCAAAAAAGATACTTCAGTGGAAATATATATGATTTGAAACAGTAGAGAAAATTTGACACATTAAAAATTGTTGGATATATGCAGGTCAATTATTAGGGAGAAAGTTTACAAGTTTCACATCAAATATGCTTCCATTTTAGGAGCTACCAGAGTGACAAATATGTACAATAGTCAATTAAAAATTATAAAAGGAAAATAAAAAGAGCAAAACTGATTATATATAATAGACAATATTAGCAAAATTAACCAAATAATAAGGTAATAAGGTGCTTTCCTGTCAAAATTATAACTTATAAATCTTATATTTTTATTTTCATAAATGGATTGATGCAATCCACTCAATTCCCTAAAGGGTTATATAACATACAGAGAACTTCTGCATACACAGAACAGAAGAGCACCAGAAGATATTGGTAATTTTCTAAGGCAAATGGCAAAGCTGCTAATTCAACCGTCTGCTTGACAATATTAGGGAAAATGTCAGCTATAATAAGTGAATGATGTCATTTCGCAGAGGAACCACTACAGTTCTCTTGCTAAATTCCAAAATATAAGCACAGGAAATATTTACAAATTAAATGAGAAAACTCATAGTTCTGAGTGCTATCGAGATTTAGCATTGTCCTTTTTTTTTTTTTTTAACCATCTTATTCTATGGTTCCAAGCACAAGTTTCAAAATAAAAGTACAATCTATTCCAATTGGGTTCAGAGAAAGATTGGGGAATTATGTTATAATTCCTCTTACTTAGGAATATCTCCTTGATAAAAGTCCAAGTGGAAACTACCTTGGGGCCATTGTGGCTATCCTCACTGTAGTGTATGACAAATTAATTGCTTTCTTCTATATTATTAGCCCACTTCCAAGAATAAAATGTAAGCTAGTGGTCTATAAAATTAAAAAAAATCCCTGGCTTTGGACCAAAACCTAAACATATGTATTCCTCTTTTGGAGATATTGATTATTTACACATTGACTGAAAAAGTTTTGTCTGTGTTTCTGAGTACACTTGGATTCTGAAGGTTTTCACTCTCTTGATCATTCTATGGGCAGTAGGATTTATTGTCACATCTTATGTGACAGTTTATTCAGGGCTACGCAAACTGTTCAATGAGGGGATTAGGAAAAAGACAAACAAACACAAAAGTAGAGAAAAAGCTGGGGCATGGTGGTTTGGACTGTCTCTGTAGGAGGAAGACTGACCATGAGCAAACTTGGCACATTTATTATATGGGTTTAAACATCAGAAGTATTTACTGTGAGAAAATTTCTGCAGGATAAACAAAGTTGAAGCTGAGGATAAAAGCAGTCCAATTAGAACTATCAGCTTGTACCCACCAGACGTGTGAACCCAAGGTTATGAGCTAATAAAATTCCTTGGCCAGCAAGGAATTTCCCTTTGAACAGAACATCACCATACAAATGGGTGGTTTTAGATTGGTGCATTTGCACTGAGAAATTCCCAAGGGAGATGTTGCCTCTGTCTTTGGGCAGTTCAAAGACTCCTAATATATTTGCTGCTTCCAACAATTTATTATATGCTGTTTAATTTCTGATAATTTTCTGATGAATTTTGCCACATCCTACATAGCCATTAATTCAGGATCTTCAACCAGGGCAGTGAGAGAATGGAGAAAAGACAAACAGACACACAAAAAGAGGAAAAGCTGGGTCTTGGTGGTTGACTACAACACTCATATGGAGATAGTGGCACACAACAAGCTCAGCACATTTACTAGATAGGTACAAACATCAACATAATTTACTGTGAGAAAGTTTTTTTCAATGTAAGCAGAACCAAGGTCATGAGTACAAGCAGCCCAATTATGATTATTGCTTGCACCCATAACTTTCTGCATCTGAGCAGCTGGTGTCTATTCAGTGTCAAGAACTGAATAGCTCTGTGGTTGGCACATAACCTCCTATTGAGCAGGGCATCACTATAGCCACTGGGCAGTCTCAAATCAATGCCTTTGCACCAAGAGTTCCCAAGAGAGGCATCATTGCTGTCACCGGACAGTTCAAGACCCATAATTCAGTAGCTGCTACTGACAGAATTTTCCATCAGTTTTTTATTACAGGTGATTTCCAACTGGCCCAATTAATTTGACAGGTCTGGCATGAATACTGAAAGGGTATTCCTGAGAGTTTATTTCTGAGCAGTTCAAACCAAAGAGACATGTTCATGTTACTGAAAAAGATTCTTTAAATATAAGGCCTCTGTGAGTGCCTTCTGGTGGAATATGATCGGTTCTTACAAACATGGGAGCTGAGGAAATCTTTGCCTGCTGATCTCTGACTTAGATGCACAAAAAGAGAGTGGCAGTGGGTAGACTTATTATGCCAAACTTCTGAAGGTCTTCACTTACTCATCCCTTCAATCAAAAAGGACTAAAGAACTCATGAGTAGGAAATTCTAAATACTGCCTCCTATATGTTAGCATTTGTTGCATACATATATGTATCTCTCTCTCTCTCTCTTTCTCTTTCTCTTTCTCTCTCTCTCTCATCTATTGCCTACTTGGGGCAATTTTCTTAGTGTGGTGATCTATTTTTGGTGGTATGTTTCATATATTATAAACTCTACAATAGTCATTAAATCTGATGAATCATTAGATGACATGATACATATGAATTAAACCTTCACTTGATGAACACCATATGAAAAGAGCAAGCTCCATATGCTCATATTTTTCAATTATTCCTTTAAATACATCTTTTTTTCTAAACATTCTGATTGCAATTGGTGACTAAATCTGCCTAATGTGCTAAATGATGGTATCCACTGATGGATATAGTAAAATTAGCTACCAGTAATCTCTTTCTAAATACACACAATTACAAATTTTAAAAATAGTTTATCTTTCAATATCTAAAGGATTATTAATGATGATGTAGTGAAGAATCCTTAATAATCTACTCAGATTTCCAAGTTTAAATGTTTTCAGAGAAACACATCGTATATTTCAATAGGAGTTATCATCTTCTTTTGTGTCACACTAGAGGAAGATTTTTGATCTTTTTAAAAAAATCTTCAGTTGGTACAAAATGAGAAAGAGCTGTAGTGATGGTAGTAACCTAGATTTTCCTAGCACAACACTTCATGCTTATCCTCACACTGGAGGAAATGAAAGATTTCCATGAAAACTCTTCTGTTATTTACAAATAAATCATAAATTGAAAACCAACACAAATTTTTGCTTCAGATAATGCATATACTTGGGATTCATAAAGGTTTATGGCCAAAGACAACATTATGAGTTGACTGATTAACACACATCCTGTAGCTCTCTGCACAATTCTATTGTGCCACTTCCTGGCAATTTTAACTTACTCGCTCTCATTGCACAAACAATACTTTCTATTCAAAGAATAATCAAACAACATGAGGATTAAGACAGAGTATGATACAAGAAATAGATCTCTTCCCCTTAATAACACGTTTTAGTTATATTCTTTAGTATGCCTCCAGTTGCTTTAATATTACATTGGAAAAAATTGTAGCTGATATTTGAATATAACTTTTTGATGTTTTTACTTTATCCTTCTTTTCTTATTTTTTTAAAGTGATGTATGTTACAAGTGCTTGAAATCAATTCTCATGTCTAAATATGAATTGATTTTACCCTGTTGGTAAAAAAGGCAATGTTGCTTGCAATGTAGCTTTGACACTATGAGGTCCGGATTGTGCAGCAGCTTCATTGAAATATTCATATACTACACAATTCACATATTTAAAACATAAAATGAGATTTTCTTTCATAAATTTTCAGAGGTTTCATTCTTCTTGGAAAAATATTAAGATATTTCTGGATCATATGATGAATTAATTTCAGCTTTATGAAGACTACTGACTCTTTTTTTTTTTTTTTTTTTGGTACTGGAGATTGAACTCAGGGGCACTCGACCACTGAGACACATACCCAGCCTTATTTTGTGTTTTATGTAGAGACAGGGTCTCACTAAGTTGCTTAGCACCTCGCCATACTACTGACTCTTTTACAAAAAAGTTGCATCATTTTACATTCCTGTCAGTAACACCCACAGGTTCTAACTTCCCTAATCCTTACACTTGCTTTTTTGTGTTTCTTTATAAATGTCACTATCCCAGAGGATGGAAAATGGTATCTCATTGTGATTTGTTGCTCTTGTTGTTGTTATTTGTTTGCTTGTTTTTTTGATACTATAAATTGAACTCAGGGACACTTAACCACTGAGTGACATCTCAGCCCTTTTAATATTTTATTGTGAGACAGGGTCTCACTAAGTTGCTTAGGGCCTCACTAAGTTGCTGAGGCTGGCTTTGAACTTGCAATCCTCCTGCCTCAGTCTCCTGAGCTACTGGGATTAATGGTGTGCACCTCTATGCCCAGTCTCATTTTTTATTTTTATTTCCATTTCCCTGTTGGTTAATGAGATTAGCATTTTCATATGCATATTGGCCACATGTATATTTTCTTTGGAGGAGTGTTCATTTAGATTCTTTGACCATTTAAAAATTGAACCATATTTTTAACATCAAATTACAATTTATCTTTACATTCCAGATGTACATACCTTTCCAGAAATATAATTCTCAAAAACTTTTCTTCCATTCTGTCAATTGTCCTTTCTGATGTCCTTTGAAAAACAAAAGCTACTTTTAGGGGCTGGGGCTGTAGCTCAATGGTAGAGTGCTTGACTAGCATGTGTGAGGCACTGATTTCAATCCTTGGCACCACATATAAATAATATATGAATAAAATAAAGATCCATCAACAACTAAAAAATATTGAAAGCTACTTTTGATTATGCTTGTAATGGTCAATTTCATGTATAAATTTGACTTGGGTATAGGATTTTCAATCATAAATATACACAGTAAAATTTATTTAAAATGTATTTGTCAGTGTTTCTGTGAAAGTATATATGAAAGAGATTAGCATTTGAATTGAATTTGAATTTGATGAACTGAGTAAAGAGTATGGCCTTCCCCCATGCACCAATAAGAAGAGACTACACTCATACATTGCTGGTAGGACTGCAAATTGGTGCAACCATTATGGAAAGCAGTATGGAGTTCCTTAGAAAACTTGGAACAGCACCACCATTTGACCCAGTTATCCCACTCCTCGGCTTATACCCAAAGGACTTAAAACCAGCATACTACAGTGACACAGTCACATCAATGTTTATAGCAGCTCAACTCACAATAGTTAAACTGTAGAATTAACCTAGGTGTCCTTCAACAGATGAAAGGATAAAGAAAATATGGTATATATACATAATGGAATAATACTCAGCCTTACAGAAGAATGAAATGATGGCATTTGCTGATAAATGGATGGAGCTAGAGAATATCATGCTAAGTAAAATAAGCCAATGTCTAAAACCAAAGGCCAAATGTTTTCTCTGATATGCAGATGCTAATTCACAATAAGAGGGGTGGTGGTTAGGGGAGAATAGAGTTACTCTAGATTAGTTAGAGGGCAGCAAAGGGAGGGGATGGGGTATAGAGGTAGGAAAAATATAGAATGAATCAGATATTATTACCCTATTTGCATATATAACTACACAACCAGTATGATTCTACATCATGCACAACCAGAAAAATTAGAAGTTCTACTCCATTTAGGTATGGTATATATTCTACTGTCATGTATAACTAATTAGAAAAAATAAAAAGAGACTTCAAATATAAGCACAATAGCCAAAGGCAGAATGTGGATGAGAAATATGCTATGATACATTTATTTATTTATTTAGGTACTAGAGATTGATCTCAGGGGCACTTGTCCACTGAGCCACATCCCCAGCCCTATTTTGTGTTTTATGTAGAGACAGAGTCTCACTCAGTTGCATCTCGCCATTCCTGAGGCTAGCTTTGAACTCGTGATTCTCCTGTCTCAGCCTCCCTAAATGCTGAGATTACAGGCTTTCGCCATCGCACCTGGCTGATATTTTTAATATGTGGAACAAACACTGGATAATTCTCAAATACATCATTAATAAATAACATATTTTCTCAATGATCATGCCATACTTCAGGTTGGTAACTGTGGTGGCTAGTCAGATTCAATGTATTTCATAAAGATATATAGGGTATGGATGTGAGGAAAAGGTACATGTAAGTCATTAATGTGTCATTATTCAATATGATTAGAGCCTTTCAGTTATTTTATGTTTTTTCTCTTCAAAATAAAGAGATCTTAAAAAGAACACAAAACAAACGAAAACCAAACAAGATGTCTCAATATGCCTGTAGTTTCTAGCTCTAAAGGAAGTGACAGATTTGTAATCTGACAGTAAATATCCATCCAAATCTAGTCTTTCATCATGAGGGAAAATTTGTTTGGTTTAGGGAAATTCTGTACAATTAAAGTATTTCTTTTTCTACCTACCTTTGAAATTAATCATTTCTACATGGTCGTCTTCTGACCAAATAGACACAAACAGGCATTACTCAACAGGTTTTCTAAGTGTATTTAAAGAGAACAAAAGTGGAATCGTCTTTTTAACTTTATTTATTCTCTGTTCTGTTCATGTTTGCATGGACACAATTTCTGGAAGGTTAACAGCTATCATCATAATAAGAAGGAATACCCTATGCCAAGAATAATGCTCCAGGGAGAATGGATGCATGTGGAGTACCGAGGATTTCATAGCACCATGACACTAACCTTGTGATGTTTGCTTCTGGATATTTTCTAAATCAGAAAACCAGTCATGAAATTTTATTTAAGTCACTATTCATTGAGTTCTCTGTTCCTTTTGTACCACAATACAATGCATATACATGTACATAGAAAAAATCTTGGGAAATTATTATTTTGCCAATCAGCACTTACTGTTTCTGATTAATTGGAAGGCAAGAGTAAGATCAGGCATCATCATGCAAAAACATATGATGAAGGGTTTAGGAATCCAAAGGTATATATAGAATAATAAGCTTTATTATTCATTTTTCCCCTATGTAAATATAAATTTCATAGTCTAGTTAAGGTACACAGTATACATATCACTACATCCTGCACATATGCATACAGTCTATATTGCAGCTTCTTTTCTGACTCCTCAGCAATGGTGTACACATAAGGCCCGTTCTTCTCAATCAAGGTCCATTCTTAACAAAGAAATATAAGCCTTATTTTTAAATTGCCCTTCTCATCCATCCTAACTGTCCCTTTCACTCGAACACTCCAGTTAAGATGGTATTCTATTTGTTAACATCCTGAGCTTACTTTGGAAGTAAGACGTTGAACAAGGTGGTCAGTGCACTCACTGGCTGTTCTTCCTGTGGATCTTTCTGCTCATTTTCTGTGGTTCCTCCCAGGGGTCTGTGAGAAGCTCACATCACATCCTTGCCAAGAGTCTGAGATCTTCACAGCATCACCCTTTACTCCACCAAGAGCCTAGATATAATTTCTGAAATGCTGTTCATTGGAGTTTTTTAAACTCACTCTTAGAATTTCTGATAGTCACAAGAGCTAAAACCTGTGTCATGTTTAAGTCTGAGTCCCTGGCTCCAGAAGCTCTGTATTTATCAAACATGTATTGCTCACAATCAAAGCCTTCTCTAAACTTAGCTTTAAAGTGGATTGCTACAATATGAATGTAATTTTGTCCTTCGTGTACATTTTCATCTAAATTTTCCTTTCTTCTTTATTAGGCACACATAAAACATTTGTGCGAAAGCTCTTGTTTTGTAGTCATGTAACATCATCTCTCATAACATTTTGCACAAAGATTAAGCTTATTTTTTTACCTTGTATTTTCTCCAGGTGGTCAGGGACTTTGAATGAATTATTATTTCTGTCTCTTCAAAATCTAATGATGTGTACTAAAAAAAATTAATAATCCTTTTTAAATAAATAAAATTATAAATTGCAGTATAAACTGTTGGGCAGAATGTATCTTCTTATAATTCAAACCCCAAATGGCTTTTCATTATATTTTTAAACATAGTTATGTAAAAACCCTGTTAAGCACTTAAACTTTGTTTAGAAAAAAAAAGAAAACAAACAAAAAATAATTTGGGAGTCATCACTGCAGATAGTCAACCCAGCTGTTATATATATATATAATATATATATATACACACACCTCCATATAAATATATACACACCTCAAATAAGTGCTACCCATCTACAATGCATTAAATAAATATTATATACATTGTATACATATATATGGTATATATGTATAATTGTATATATAGTCCATATAGTGTATATATATATATACATACATATACACATATATATGTATACATATATATATTATATACATATACACACACACACTAACAAATATAGGTATATGGATGAACAGGTAGATCTTCATTAATGTTTGCCTAATATTTTTTCCCATGCCCAATTTTAGCCAATACAAAAATATCAGGCTCAACAAAGAGATTCAGGTATGTCTACTGTGCTAATTGAACATAAGGATGATCCTCTAGATGAAGAATTCTTAATCTATTATGAGTTATCACTAAACAAAGGGGAAAATGTCCACTTGTGATTTTATTTTTATTTTATGGTAACCAAAAGAAGTGAGATTGTTAAAATTAAAATTTTAGAGAACTATTGAAAATACTAATCCAAAGAACATACACGTTTTTATCTAATTAAATATTCACCTTCACTTTCTATCACTAGTAGATAAAGGAATAACTACTTTTACAGAAAGCAGTAAACTCTGAAACAGGCTTTAGCCCCCAAATGAACATAATAATGGAGTTGAACTGTATGTTCATTGAATGCTGTTGCTGTAGCTATTAAGATAATCATTTATTTTGTATCTTTTGTTTTGTTAATGGGATGTGTTACATTGTTTAATTTTCATATGTTGAAAATGTAGTGAAATGTAGCAACAACCAGCCGGCTTCATCCCACTAAGAACTTATCATTAAATCCAACTATAGAACTTCTTTCCATTTAAGAGAACAAACTTTGTCACTATTTTGGTGAAACATGTTTAATTCTCATTAGCATCAGAGATAAATTCTAAGTTGCTGTGGATTTTAGGGAGCTGTATTAGAATGCTCTTGAGTCATTATTGTTTTTGTATCCTTTGATACTAAAGGAAATCGTGACTCCATCTCTACCTGCACAAACTGTCACGGGAATTTAAACAGCCCCCTAGGCAGCCCTCCCTTTCTTCTTTAATAATGAGCTTCACAGGTGTATATTTGCATCTAACTATATAGGACTCTGTCCCACAAGTCAGTTGGATCTCCAGGTTTCCACTCCAGTTGTAAATTACTCTTTTTGCCAACTGCTGTTAGCATCAGATGGCAACTGGAAATCGTCCTCACTCTCACATCAACTAGGCATTAGGTGCAGAAATCATATATTTTCCTGGCCCTTATTGTAACAGGATGAACTGTACGCCTTGCTAGGGATGTTTCAATTACATTTCCTTTGTGACTGTTCTGAAAAATGAAATTCACTTATCTTTCATGATGCATCAATAGAGATTCAAAACCTGTTCATGAAATATTCTGAACAGTTACACATAATAAACTATCAGAATGCTATAATGTGTCTGCTCATAGACCTTCCTCTCAGGAATATTTCATTTGTAAAAGCAAAATCTTATTCTTCTGAAAGGTATAAAAGTTTCCCAGTACATACCTTTGTATAACAATGTTTGTCAAATAATGTTTACAATACAAAAACAGCAGAAAAATAAGTTACTTGACATTCTTTTGTGACTCTATATAAACAATATATAAAAACACTGATTTTTCTAACATACAAAAGATAGCTTTATAAATTAGAGAAAATGTGAGTGTAATGGCTTAATTGAGTTTTTTTTTTTTTATTTTGGGGATTTTTTTTTTTTTTTCGTATCACCTATGTAATGCTTTCATGGCATACCGGTTCAGAGGAGATGACAGGAAGGGTAACTAATCTGACTGAGAACTGTTGGAGATTAGCAGTGTATTTGGATATAAATTGTCCTTTTTCTATTCACCAGTTTTGACTGGATCTTTATTGTTTTCAGTCTCCTACTTCTCATTCCCTTTCTGGTTTCTTCAGGTGGAAGTTGGGGGCAATTACATGAGACATTTCTTCTTAGCTAAAATCAATTTTGACTTACTGTGCTTTCATTCTCATACTGTTTAAAATAATTACAAAGTTTTATTTTGCTTTTTTTCATTAAATAATCACAAATAAGTCTTAAACATTTACCTAGGTAGGTAGCTCTACCTGATCCTCTTTATTCCTTTGTGCAGATCTTGTTTACTTTCTGCTTTCTTCTTTTCCAACATATTTAAAGGAATTGCTTGAAAGATTTGTTGCAACATTACTTTTAGGACAGGTCAGGTGGTAATGAACTCTTTCAGATTTTATATGTCTGGATATGTCTTTATATTGCTGTAATTCTTCCATAGATATTTTTGCTCGCTTTTAACCCAGAATTAACCGATCTTCCTCCCTCCCTCCCTCCCTCCCTCCCTCCCTCCCTCCCTCCCTTCCTTCCTTCCTTCCTTCCTTCCTTCCTTCCTTCCTTCCTTCTTCCTTCCTTCCTTCCTTCCCTCCTTCCTTCCTTCCCTTTCTTTTTCTTTCTCTCCTCCTCTCTCTTTCCTACCCTTCCTCTCTCCCTTCCTTTCCTTCTTTCTCTTTCTCTTTCTTTTAAATGTACTTATGTATTTAGTGTTGACATTTTAAAGTATTGTATTCAGATTTTACTATGTGTGTAAATTATCTTGCTAGTGGTCAACTATTTCACCATGTTTATTTCTTTGTTTCTAATTCTATGTTTTCCAATACTATGTTAATGTGACAAACAGTATTTTTTTAAAAAGATATGCCGTTGAAGATACTTATGGAGAAATAAAACTAAATATATGGACATTTGAGATATGCCTAAAAAGTATTAAAATTGTTTGTCTTTAATCAAAATAAATATAATACTGAAACAATGGTAAATTAAATTGTTCAAGTACTGATGACTGTGATAAGCTAAATTTGAGAACAATTGATCTTACACATGATCATATTATAATATTTAAAGTCATTATCCCCAGTTACTTTTAACTAGGAATACACAGAGAAATGCATAATGGAATTCCTAAAACTATTTTGTGTGAGAAATTAACTAACTCTGTTTATAGCAAAGAAAATATTTTTAAAAAGACTTTGAAAATTGTCAAAGATAAATAAAATTACATATTAGTTTCTCTAGCTTGTGGTCAGGAATTTTACTAGAATTGAAAATAAGAATAAAGTGAGACCCTGTCTCTATATAAAACACAAAATAGGGCTGGGGATGTGGCTCAGTGGTCGAGAACCCCTGAGTTCAATCCCCAGTACCAAAAAAGAAAAAAAAAGAAAAGAAAAGAAGAAATAAGAATAGAGAAATATTTTGAAAAAGCAGAAAAATTTCATTTGTAAATGGTATGTAATAATCACACTTAGGTAGTTTACCTGGGCCACAAATAGTTCCACTTGTACTCTTTATACTCTCTTTATGAAAGAAATAGAATCTCTGCACACCTGTTCAGATAACAGGTAGATTCAACAGAAGAAATGAAGTCCATGGGATATGCATAAAGATATTATTGTGTCTTAGACATTCAGGCGAATGACCATTTGCCCCATCACACTTTAACAAAGTGGTTATATTTGTACTATTTAGTTATTACAATTTAATGAACAGAGATTTAGAAATACGAGGTAGCAGAATTGCTCAAGGGAAAAGCATGTAGAAGAAGAATATTATCTTTAAGCAAAATCTGACAATTTTTCATTCAATGCCTTCCTATTTCTATAAAGTATACAAAGAAACAATATTGACTCAATTTGGGGAATAAGTCTGTTGGCCATTTTAGATTAAAGGTCTATACATTGTATGTTATATCTTTATTCATTAGTTCATTAAGGTGTCTTACTCTTATTCCCACACATCATTTATGAAATCCTTAGTGACTTTTTGCTTACATTCACTCTCTGTGTGGTTAAATTCTAGAAATCTTAAATTTTTAAAAACTGGAATTCCTGTAACTTTTTTCAAACATTATGTTCTCTAATTTTGTTTCCTTCTCTCTTTCTCTTTTCCTTCCTCTCTCTCTCTCTCTCTTTTCTTTCTTTCTTTCTTTCTTTTTTCTTTCTCTTTCTGTCTTGCATGTGTGTGTCTCTCTCTCTGTCTCTCTCTCCCTTCCCTTCTCCTTCATTCCTTGCTTCCTTCTTTCCTTTTTTTTCTTTGTACTTGGTATGAAACCCAGTAAGCTACATATTCAACCATTTTATTTTAAGATTGAATCTCTTTCATTTTCCAGGCTGGCCTTGAACTTGTGATCCTCCTATTGTAGCCTTTGAAATAGATGGGATTATGGTTGTGAGCCTTGTGCCCAGCAGGTTCTGTAATTTGTTTTTACTTTTGTCCATAAAATTATGTAGTATGTTTTGGCAGATAGCAAACCAATATAAGAGTAATATGTGGTTCAAGTAACCAAGGAACTGGATATAGCAGGTACAGCATATATGGAAGTCAGTTTAGTAATAGCATTTTATACCAAGTTAAAGCAACCAAAAATTCTGAATGCACTGGAGGGAAAATTCACTTTAAAGGATACTAAAAATACATGTTAATACCATCTTAAACAGGAATCAGCAGAAATTCTTACAGCAATATGAGAGATGAGTCAGAAGGAAAGGGCATCTGCAGTTAAGGGAGAAGGTTTATATAATGAACTCTGAGCTATAAAGCTGCAAAATCCTATTAATTCTTGATTATGTGATAGAAAATATCGAGTTGTTTTAACAGAAATTGGGAAAAAATGCCAGTCCTTGGAAAGTCACAAAATAAACTGTTGTCTTTACATGCTACAAAACATGCAGACTCCAAAGAGACTGTGGACTTTTTTACTCTTGTTTGGGCTGATGTTGAAAGAAGCAGAGACTTTATGATTCTCCAAGATAATAAGATCACTGTCATAAACAAAAACAACCTGTAAAAAAAGCATTCAAAGACAGACTAAGTATTTATCAACCGGCCTCTTGATCATGCCAGTCCATGAAAGAATCGTTAAAAGGAATAAATTACTGCTGTGATGATGAAGAGCTCCAAGATTTATTTTACTTGAAAATCAAATTTAAAGAAATTATAATTTTGCTAGTGAGAAATAAATGCATGTGTAACTGACAAATGTGTTTTTATGTAGAGTAATGCTAACTTCAGATGTTAATATGAATATGAGTTTGGATTGTAGATGCAGATGAAATTTCAGACATAGATGAGCTTGTGGAATTTCTGTGTTTAACCTATTTGAAAACCTGCAAAACAAACTTTATATAGTAACTGTCTCTTAGGAGAGGTTTCCATTTTTCATAGAAAAAACTGAGCAGATGTGGTTGTAGATGTTTTATTTTTCCTTTCACTTTTGTCTTATTTTTCTTAATACATTTTACTAAATTACATTTTACTAAATTGCACACCACATTTGTATGACTTTAATCTTATAACTTGTGAATTGATGTGTGACCCAATAAATTTGGGCAACTGTTTTATGTGCATTTAAAAAAACTACATTTTGGTGCTACTGAGTACCATATAATGTACACATGCAAATGCATTATATATGCATATATATATGCATATGAGTACATGTAATATTTATATATGAATATGAATTATAATATACATTAGGCTAACAAAATGTTATATATTTATGTAGGTAGTCATGTATACATGTATATTAATATAACATTATATGTGACAAATTATTTGTTATAAATGCTATAATTTATGTCATGTTTAATACTCAAAAATAATATAATAATATATACTATGTAATGTATGTAATATTATACAGATATGGGTATGTAAAATTAGATTTATTTTAGGAGGGCTGTGTATTCATTGACATTTGTCATCTCTTCATTGTATTTACTATCAAAACAGGTATGTTCTAATCTGTTTTAATCTACATTATCATAATTTGATGCAGAACTAGGTGTACACACACATGCATTTTTCTTTTACCTTATGATGACTTAAATAATAGTTTATTTCCGAGTGACTTTCCTTAAAAAACCTTTTTTATGATACATATTCTATTATAAGTGTGAATAACAGCAGCATTCTATTTTGGTACTTTGTTTTGTTTGCTTTTGACTCTTTGATTTAGTTGTATATTGCTAATATTGGGACTTTAATTACACATAATACCCCATTTCATTAAATATACCCAAACCTTCTCCAAATGAGTTTTATAATTTGTAGCATTATGTTCCTTTAACTATATACAAAGTCATAATATAATTTTTTCTATGCTAGTATTTCTAGCATATTTATAGCAAATCATGATTTGCTAGTATTTCTAGGATATTTATAGCAAATCATGATTTCCCCTGCATTTTCTCCCCCAAATTGGTACAAATACAGAATTTTATGAGTAATGTCTTGTTTTTTACTCTAGCATAAACCATTAGTCCACAAGTCAATGAATATATTTCTCAAGTGTACGTGTCTGCAAAATGCTGTGAATGGCTGTGTAGCCACATGGAGGCCATCCAGGATATATTCTGCTCTTTTGTGTGATACATTAAAAATATTAATTTAGTGTACTGCAATAAATGATACCGAGAACACTTAAGATTGATTTTCAAAGCTTTATGATTTATCAATTCCCATACTTGAAATACCTAACAAAATGTACACTACAGTGAACAAACTTAAAAGAAATTGAGAGACCCTTACTGTCTATGGAACATAATCTTGTGATGCTCCACCAAAATGTTCAGCTATCTCAAAAAGTTTCCTTCCATCTACTTTTAGGATTCCCTGTCTAATATACTATATATTCCATATTAAAATTAACATATTTGTGGAAATAATCAAAAAATTCTCCTTCATGTCTTTACAGAAAATTAATCTGTATTTAATGTAATCCACACTATCACTAACTGTATTTGTGTTCTCCCTATTTTCAAGAGATCTCTGTCTTTATTTCTTCTCACTCTTGCTCTTTCTAACTTCCAGAAATGAGAGAAGATATTTGATCTTTGATTTTTGAGCCTAGCATATTTCACTTAGCATGATGTTCTCCAGTTCCATTCATTTACCAGCAAATGACATAATTGCATTTTCTTTATGACTGAATAAAGCTCCATTGTATAGATACACACCACATTTTCATTATCCATTCATCTGTTGATGGGTACCTAGAGTAGTTCCATAACTCAATTATTGTGAATTACATTGCTGTAAACACTGTCACATATGTATCACTATAGTATGATAATTTTAGTTCTTTTGAATAAATATGAAAGGGTGCAAGAGCAGGGTAATATGGTGATTACATTCCTAGTCTTTTAAAGAATCTCTGCACTGCTTTACAAAGTGATTTCACCAATTTGCAGTCTCACCAACAAATGTATATGTAAATCTTTTGTCTCCATCCTTGCCAACAATTATTAATCTTTGTATTCTTGATGATTGCTATTCTAATTGGAATGAGATGAATTCAGTGGAATTTTTATTGTATTTCCATGATTGCAAAAAATACTGAGCATTTTTCCTATATTAGTTGGCCATTTATATTTCTTTTGAGAAATGTCTCGGTTTTTTGAATTTTTATATATTCCATTTATTTTCTCATTACAACCTGGGGTAAATACGATGTCAAGATTTCTAACCTTCAGTTTTACAAACTTAAGATATAAAAAAAGAGAATGTGGGATTATTTGGTTCAAAGTAAACTCTATCTAAATGATGAAAGTCAAGTAAAATAATGGTTGGTGGGATTTTACTCTTTCAAATGTGGCAGATGACCGTACGTACGCTGGGGCCATATTATATGCTTTAGTTGATTTCACCAGCCGATTCCCAACACCCATCTGGAAACAAAAACAACAAAGAAACAAACACAAAAGTAAACTTACCCGTATTGAATACTGATAGTACAGTGTAAGAATCAGACTATATCTTACCGTTACCTGTGTTTCTAGAACTCCAAGTATTTTATTCCTGTGTGAAAATCCAAAACACGAACTAGGCATTGGGCTAACTGATATGCTTCAAAAGTAATAGGTGCTTTTCTATCCACTCCTTTCTGAAACCAAAAACGCATTTTGTAGAAAGGATATATCTTCTCTGCTGAAGGCAATGTAGAGTCACATTTCAAACTAAAATCTGTACGGAAATAACACTTATTTTAGATTCAATCCTGTTTATTCTGTTTCTATCATTGTAGACTGCAGATGTAGTGTGAGTGAGAGATTAAATTACAAACTTCATGAGGTAAAGAATATGCCCCTTGGCCGCCTGAGACAATCTCCTTCGTGCTAATGGGCATAAGGACAAAAATATTAACAGAAATCGTTCACTTGAGCCACACAATATCACCCTGAGAAAGAAGACCCAGCAGATTATCCTCAACTATTCTCACTTTAAATAACATTCAAAGTATCACTGATGACTATGGAGTAAGTTAAAGACTGTAATTTATGAATGAAGTCTTATATATCAGAAAAATCTTTCCAGAGTCCTTAGTGTCCTTGATTACCAGCTACTTATTGCCAACTGTGTCCAGTTTAAATAAATCAGAGATGGTGTGATATGGAGTTTGAAAAAAATATAATAACTTACTCTTCTAATAAGTAGTGATTTTTTTACTATATTTTTCTTTGAGATAATTAGATATTGGCCAGTCCATTATTTTCCGAGGAAGTAAATATTGCTGCACTACTTCTCTGTTGTATCTGATGTCATTATAAACAGTTTTTGCTCAGTGACTTTCTGCCTCATTTCTCTTTTCTTACATTGCATGCTCACTGACAGATACCAGGTACAAAGGCAACTCTTTAAACGTGAGGGAATTGGCCCCTGTACCTGGAGGTTAGCAATACCTTGTCTAGGATTCTGGCAGTTCTCTGTTTATCTGCTGGCAAAAGCTTCCATTGCCCTTCCAGAAATAGTTCTGTTCTTCTCCTTGGGGCATTCCTCAAAAATCCCTTCTCTCGCCCGGCTCGGTGGCACACACCTGTAATCCCAGCACTTTGGGAGGCTGAGACAGGAGAATCGCAAGTTCAAAACCAGCCTCAGCAACAGTGAGGCACTAAGCAACTCAGTGAGACCCTGTCTCTACATAAAACACAAAATAGGGCTGGGGATGTGGTTCAGTGGTCGAGTACCCTGAGTTCAATCCCCAGTACCAAAAAAAAAAAATCCCTCCTCCTTACACCCCATGCAGTATGAAGTGAAGGGGAACATTTGTGAGGCAGTTAAGGAAAGAGATTCTCAGGAGAGAGAAATTCAATTAAGTTTGCTTCATGTCTTTCAACCCCTGAATTTCTAGTTATTTTCTAACTAGAAATTGGCCTGATTTACTTCCTCAAGCTTGGAGCCTCTCACAGGTTTAGGTTTGTTTTTCACACTGTCAAGTTCCCTCTTGAAAATGATACATCTTAAAAGCATTAATTATGGAAGGGGACAAATATTGTCAAGACTATTACTTTAAATAAGTATTACCTTAAAGGGCTCAATTTATGTAACTCTTGTGATCAGTGATCTCCAATCTTCAGAAACAGTTATGTCTCTGCTTCATCTGGAAAAAAATAAACAAGGGTAATAATGGAACAAATAAAAACCATCTTTACAAAATCCTGCCATTTTAACACTCAGATTAAAAGCTGACCAGAAAACATATGTCCTTTAATAGAAACACAATTAATATTTTATTCTACTTTTCTTTTGCAAAAGCACATGAGATTTGGGACATTTATTCTACCCAGTGTATATAATAATCAACTTAGTATTGTATTGCATTGTATTTCATTAGATTCACTTTTAATATCTGATTGCTAAAGTAAATATTACAACAACTAAATATTTACACCTAAATTATATTGAGTAGATAAAAATTATTTATGAAACACATACCTAGAATACAAATAAGCCACAATATATATTTTACAAAATAATCAGCTCAGTCTTTTCTAAACTACAAAATATTTCTGGTATATTTTCGTCTATAAGTAAATGATACTGATTATATTTTCTTGCCAGTAATCATTTTTGAGAACAGATGATGATGGATATAGTTTTAATATAAAAAGTAAAAATAAAGCCTATTGCATGTGCAAAATTAAATATAGTACCACTTTCTCTTCAGTTATTTGTTGAGTTATATAATAGGAATATCCAAATGGAAAGTCACACACATGAAATATTGAAGCCAAATATCATGAAATTCATGTATTTCGTGTCTTGTAATAAATCTGTAGCTTATGTATATAGAAAGTGAAATTCTTGATTTACTCTGAAAGAAAAGAAAACATTTTCACTTGGAATTGTAAGCACAGTTAAATAGAAATGTGTTAAATATGAAAAAGAATACGGTGACTAGGTCCCATGTGTAGAAACAGTAGCATCTCTGAAATAATGCATTATAATGAATAAAAAACTGGAATAATAAATAAGTAGTATGGGAACAGCATGAATAATTCAACAAATTTCAAATGGCAATTCCGAATATTCTGAAGGGAAATTAAGAGTAAAGGTTGACACTGCATCCTTAATTCACTTTCCTTTTCCTCATTCATATTTTTAAAACTAAATTTTCTAGTTTAATTTATTTTCTACCATATACAAGCAGCATGGGTTTATATTCTATAATAAAAACACATCAGGTCAACATATATGCTTTTTAACAAACTTTAGGAAGTAAAATTGAATTAAAATATCTTTTTTAGGATTATCTGGATTGAATCTGCTAGTCGGGTCCAGCAACATGTATTTCACTCTTACATGTTTTTAGAGCAGAACAGATGCACATGGCCCATCTGCACCATCAATATCGCACACAGAGGACAGGCTTCGAGGCAGCGAATCTCAAGACACATGTAGGGTTATCTCTGGAATCTAACTGGGCAGTAGACTTCACTTCCTAGGTTCCCAAAGAAGATTCTAAAATTGAACAAAAATGTGTTTGCAGCTGTATTCACTTGGCTCATATGCTATTGTGCACCTGCACTGAGAGACTCCAGGTGGGAGTGAGGAGTTTTGTAAAGATTGTATCTCTTTGTCCTTATACTTGCCATGCAGGAAGCTTTTCACTCTTTATTTCCCAGTGGCATCCTTTCCTTTTAAACAATGTTTCCTGGACGGCTCCATGTTCCTGCTAAGAAATTTAATTACCAACATTAGCCAAATAACTGTAG